>RCUC01151594.1:0-90677 GCA_003697995.1 Taxidea taxus jeffersonii | reverse complement strand
TGTGGTCTGAAAATATGCAGGGAATGATCCCAATCTTTTGATACCTGTTGAGACCTGATTTATGACCCAGGATGTGATCTATTCTGGAGAATGTTCCATGGGCACTAGAGAAGAACGTGTATTCTGTTGCTTTGGGGTAGAATGTTCTGAATATATCTGTGATGTCCATCTCGTCCAGTGTGTCATTTAAGACCTTTATTTCCTTGTTGATCTTTTGCTTGGATGATCTGTCCATTTCAGTGAGGGGTGTATTAAAGTCTCCAACTATTATTGTATTCTTGTCAATGTGTTTCTTTGATTTTGTTATTAATTGGTTTATATAGTTGGCTGCTCCCATGTTAGGGGCATAGATATTTAAAATTGTTAGATCTTCTTGTTGGACAGACCCTTTGAGTATGATGAAGTGTCCTTCCTCATCTCTTATTATAGTCTTTGACTTAAAATCTAATTGATCTGATATAAGGATTGCCATCCCAGCTTTCTTCTGATGTCCATTAGCATGGTAAATTGTTTTCCACCCCCTCACTTTCAATCTGGAGGTGTCTTCAGGTCTAAGATGAGTTTCTTGTAGGCAGCATATTGATGGGTTTTGTTTTTTTATCCATTCTGAAACCCTGTGTCTTTTGATTGGGGCATTTAGCCCATTTACATTCAGGGTAACTATTGAGAGATATGAATTTAGTGCCATTGTATTGCCTGTATGGTGACTGTTACTGTATAATGTCTCTGTTCCTTTCTGGTAATACTTTTAGGGTCTCTCTTTGCTTAGAGGACCCCTTTCAATATTTCCTGTAGAGCTGGTTTGGTGTTTACAAACTCTTTCAGTTTTTGTTTGTCCTGGAAGCTTTTAATCTCTCCTTCTATTTTCAATGATAACCTAGGTGGATAAAGTATTCTTGGCTGCATGTTTTTCTCGTTTAGTGCTCTGAATATATCATGCCAGTTCTTTCTGGCCTGCCAGGTCTCTGTGGATAAGTCTGCTGCCAATCTAATATTTTTACCATTGTATGTTACAGACTTCTTGTCCCGTGCTGCTTTCAGGATTTTCTCTTTGTCGCTAAGACTTGTAAATTTTACTATTAGATGGCGGGGTGTGGGTCGGTTCCTACTGATTTTGAGAGGTGTTCTCTGCGCCTCCTGGATTTTGATGCTTGTTCCCCTTGCTATATTAGGGAAATTCTCTACAATAATCCTCTCCAGTATACCTTCTGCTCCTATTTCTCTTTCTTCTTCTTCTGGAATCCCAATTATTCTAATGTTGTTTCGTCTTATGGCATCACTTATCTCTCGAATTCTCCCCTCGTGGTCCAGTAGTTGATTGTCTCTCTTTTGGTCAGCTTCTTTATTCCCTGCCATTTGGTCTTCTATATCACTAATTCTGTCTTCTGCCTCATTTATCCTAGCAGTAAGAGCCTCCATTTTTTATTGCACCTCATTAATAGCTTTTTTTATTTCAACTTGATTAGACTTTATTTCTTTTATTTCTCCAGAAAGGGTTTTTATTTCTCCTGACAGGGTTTCTCTAATATCTTCCATGCCTTTTTCGAGCCTGGCTAGAACCTTGAGAATCGTCATCCTGAATTCCAGATCTGACATATTACCAATGTCTGTATTGATTAGGTCCCTAGCCTTCGGTCCTGTCTCCTGCTCTTTTTTTTGTGGTGAGTTTTTCCGCCTTGTCATTTTGTCCAGATAAGAATCCACTGTTCTCCTTGTTAAGTGAACTTGGTCTTGGCTGGATTTCTTTGATATTCTGGGGGAGGGGCCTGTTGTAGTGATTCTCAGGTGTCTTTGCCCCAGGCGGAGTTGCACCGCCCTTACCAGGGGCCGGGCTAAGTAATCCTCTCAGGTTTGCTTTCAGGAGCTTTTGTTCCCTGAACGCGCTTTCTGTAGAGTTCTGGAGGACGGGAATGACAATGGTGGCCTCCCAATCTCCGGTTCAGAGGAGCCGAGAGCTAGGGGCCCCAGTCTTCAGTGCGCCTTCAGAGAAAAGCGTTTAATCCCTCCAGTCTCCCTAGCCCACGTTTGCGCCGGAGAGTGCGTGCGCGCGCCCGCCCGCAGACACCGCGCGCCCGCAGACACCGCGCGCCCACAGACACCGCGCGCCCACAGACACCACGGGCCCGCAGACACTGCGCGCACCCGCAGACCGCGCGCGCCCGCAGACCGCGCTCAGAGAAAATCGTGCGTCATCAGTCCCGTCTCACTGGCTTCTGGGAGTGCTCCGAGCTCACCCAGCCTGTGACCAAGCGTCTCTGTCTCTGGCAGAGTCTCACCTGGAGTCTCCGGACCCCGTAGATCCCTGAGCTCTCCCGGGTCGGAGTCTCCCCGGATCTTGTGGGGACCCCTCGCACAGAGCACTGGCCCGTGCCACAGAGCACCGGCCCGTGTCACAGACCACTAGGAAACCTCGGCTCTGTCTCCGCAGCCGGCTTCCCCGCTCTAATACCTGTGAGCTCTGCGACACTCAGACACCCCCGATCCTTCTGTGACCCCGTGGGACCTGAGTCCACGTTGTCCCCGTGAGGTCTTCACCCCAGTTTAGCCTCTGGAGTGATGTCCCTCCGTGGAGCCGACTTTTAAAAGTTCTGATTTTGTGCTCCGCCGCTTGCCGGGAGCCGGCCCCTCCCCCTGGGGTCTATCTTCCCGTCGCGTTGGATTCACTTCTCCGCTGGTCCTACCTTTCAGAAAGTGGTCGATTTTCTGTTCCTAGAATTGTTGTTTTTCTTCTCTTCGATCTCCTGTTGGATTTGTAGGTGTTCGGAATGGTTTGATAGGCTATCTAGCTGATCTCCT
The DNA here is from genome assembly GCA_003697995.1 of Taxidea taxus jeffersonii. Lineage (NCBI taxonomy): Eukaryota > Metazoa > Chordata > Mammalia > Carnivora > Mustelidae > Taxidea > Taxidea taxus. The sequence continues at coordinate 87,881 of RCUC01151594.1, read as the reverse complement.
GCTGCCTGATGTCGTCTCAGCCTCCTACTTCTCCGCCATCTTGACTCCTCCTAGGCTCTATCATCTTAATTTGACTGCTGGCATTCAGTTATTCGTCCCACTGGGACTAGAGAAAAGGGAGCATAGCCCCCAAAGCCAAAGGGCCCTTGGAACCACCCCCTGGTGCCTGGGCAGCAGCATGAGGGCAGTGAGGAGTCCTCACCACCAATGACTCCAGCAACAAAATGACAACGGCAAATCCTTGCTGTGGACTTCCTCTGTGCCAAGTGCTGTTCCAAGTATATTAGCCGCATTGTCTCCTTAGACAGTGTTAACGATACTGTGGAAGAACTACAATCATTCTCGTTTTGCAAATGAAGAAGCTGGGCCCTTGGGGATTTAAGTAACATGCCCATAGTTATGTAGAGCCAGACTGGCATCCAGGAAAGCTGGCTCCAAAACCTGTCTCAACCTCCATGCTCTATGTTTTTTTTGTAACCTTTGCCCCCCACTCTGCTGTCCATCAACCAGAAAGACACTTGCCTCTCCCCCTCTGTCCCTGGGGTCCCACAGCCATAAGGTTTTTGCTGCCCCATTCCTGGTGACAGGCTGTGATACTCTGTGCTGGGACCCGATTGCAGTGGGTTTGAGAATCTCGGCAGACCCAACCATATGCCATCGCCCCTCATCCACGTGAGCTGTGTGACCTTGGGCACCTCATATACCCTCTCTGAGCCTGATTTCCCTCTGAGACCTACTCACAATGTACTGTGAGGACAAAATGAGACAGTAGAAGAAAAGCACCCAGCTCAGTGCCTACACATAGTAGGGTTTCTCCTCTCACTTCCTTCTTCTCCCCAGCACCATACCACTGTCAACAGATCTTTATTAAATGCCTGTTTGAGATACAGAAATGCATAAAGCTTGGGCCTTCTTCCTATGGGATTTCCAATTCAGTGATTTATCAGAAGCTTTTTAGTTGCCTCTTTTCTGAGCTGTGGGGAGACCACTCTTGGTGTCCTTGTGTCCTGGATCCAGAAGACTCATTGACCAGGGGGTCCCAACTCATCCAGGGGCTCTGAGTTCTAATGCTCTCCCTTCAAGAAAGTTTCCAACTAGTGGAGAAGTTCCCACCTGTTCATCTTTGAACATCTTGTACAAGGGCATGAAGAAATTCTGGAGAGGCTTGTCTGATATTAACCAAATGAGGCATCCTGGGGGAACGGGTGGCTACCCTACTAGTGACAGTGATTCCCAAGGTGCCTGCCCCCTTCTGCTTTTATAGCATGAGAACAGCCATAGACAATAGTAAGTGAATGGATATAAAGTGTTCCAATAAAAACTATTTTACAAAAACAGGCAGCTAGCCAGGCTATGGTTTACCTACCACTTCTCAGAACTGCTCTTTCCTCTTCACTGTCAAAACTGCTTCTCCCATCCTGAATCCCATCCTCTTAGTATCCTGCTTTCTATGCCTACTTCATCAACAGACCCCACTCCCATTAATTGTAAATGATTGGACAGAGTTAAGAAATCAGCCACACAATTGAACACCCTCCCTCTCTGGCCTTCAGTGATAATAATAATGACAACAACAACAATCATAAGCCCTCATTGCCTGCTCTATGCCCAGCATTGCTCTGAGGCCCACTAGACAATATATCATTTAATTCTCACAACATTCACCTGAGGACACTGAGGCCCAGAGGAGCTGAAAGCTTGTCCAAGGTTGTCCAGCCAGCTGAAGGGGGAACTAAATACAGATCAGAGTTCATGTTCTTAACCATGACGCAAGACAGGCTCAACTTAACAATGTTTGCGTACACTCCCTTATGTTCTCCACGTTCTCCAGAAAGTCGTCTCCTGAGGGCACTTGATCATATCTCATTCTTCTCTGTGTCCTCTGGCCCAACATCCAGAGCAGTGAGTAGCTCATAGTTCATACTCAATAAACTTTAGTCAAATAAAAACAAGCACATGCATTTTAAAACAGGTCTTGTTGGATGCAGCTTGTTACCCAAATGAGTGGCTCCAGTGGTATGAACTCCTGGCCTACTGTGACAGGCTAATGGGCAGCTCAAGGGGAAGGAGTGCCTTCAATCACGCCATATGCCAGGTATGGCGCAGCCCATTCTGCGAATGGAGCAACCGTCATATGGAGCCAGCCAATGTTCTTACATTTGCTTCTCTTTCCCTCTTTTTGCTTCCCTGCTCACAGTTGCGAATTACCTTCTAAAAACTTGCGGATCATAGAGTCCTTAGTGGTCCGAGAGAAACCATCTCCAGGGATTGGGTTAGATGTACCGGCCTGAAGCATTTCAACATCTAGAAGAAAAGGAAACTAAGAGTTTAGATGTTGTTCTTTCACATAGGCAAGGAGGTTTTACAGATGGATGTACAAGATTTGACGAATCAAGAGATCCTGAACCAAGAGATTCAAGAATTCATGAATCCATCCATCTTCCCACCCATGCATGCATGCATCCACCCATCTGCCCAATGATCTATCTACTTAATAAGAACCCCCTATGAGTGTGAGGTATAAAGGAAAGCAACATTCACAACTGTCAGGCCCTTTCCTAGACCACAGGTCTCAAAAAGTATAGATATTATGCTCATCTTATTTGAAACAATGGGCTTAATTTTTAAATGGATAACTAATGGAACTAATGGATAACTAATGGAACCCTAACCAAACACCAATGGGAAGCAGAAGTAACAAAGAACAGATAAACTGATTTACTCAAACAATGGAACTGTATGCAACAATTAAAAAGAAGATGTTGGAGCCACTCCTAGCAACATAGTGCCATCTCAACAGCATAGCAACAAGAACTCTATTTCTAGGTCACCCACGGACATGATTATTTATAAGGAGGAAGCACACTGATCTTTGGTTTTCATTATTAAACAAGAACCCACAAAGACCAAAACCATGTATCAAAACCATTCAGGTCTCACAGTAGCTTCTACTCTAACCCAAGTAACCAACAGTGCTCTATTACTTTATGACTCTGAAGTATCTGAAGTATGCCTTTTGGGGGCAAAATTTCAGTAGTGCTTTGATATTATCAAAGATTGCATTCACTGAGTCATATCATACAATGAGGACTTATTTGCTTAGGCAAAATATGTAGGCTGAAGTTGAATAGTATACTTTGAGAAAAAATGGTTTGAATTTAATCAATATACATAGATATGCCATTTCCTTACCACTTTGATCATTGGGGGCCAGCTAAATAAAATCTGGTGGATTTGTATGAAGACTTCAAAGCAACTATTTATGTCACATTTCCCAAGAGCAGTCACTGAGAAGAGGTCCTGGTCATGAGGTAATGTTAATGATGATAAACTTCATATGACATAATCCTTGTTTTGGAACAAAATATATATATATTTTTTTTAATTTTTTTTTTCATGAGAGAGAGGCAGAGGCCGAGGCAGAGGGAGAAGCAGGCTCCCCACAGAGCAGGGAGCCTGATGTTGGACTCAATCCCAGGACCCCAGGACCATGACCTGAGCCAAAGGCAGATGCTCAACTGACTGAGCCACCCAGGTATCCCAAAACAAAATATTTGTATATTCCTAGAAAAAAAGACTAGAGAGAAATATGCCAAAATGCATATAGTGGCTATTTCTGAAGTAGTGTAGATTATGGTCATTTTATTTTCTATTTTATACATGCCTTTGTCTTCCAAATTATCTATGGTGGCTTTTGAGGCTTTCATAAGTGAGATACACCTTATTAACACTTTTTTAAAGATCCAGATAATTATGATCAAATATGTATAATTAGATATTCAAAGCAAAAATAATTTCAGGTTATTAAAAAAATAAATTGTGGCTCACCTGTCAATTATCAGATTAACTGATTTTTTTAATTATAAAAAATGACAGATTTTAAACTTTCCAGGGACCAGACATTACATTATTACATAGCACAGCTCTTAGTTCCATATTCCTGTGATAATCAAAATATAAATTGCATGACCATAAAAAAAAAACCATAAAATTGAATGAAAAATCTGCAGACTGGTGTTTTCGGTATGATATGGTTTATATAAAGTTTTAAGGCCTATAAAACATTACATGCTGGGAAGGATAAACATTGAATTCATGGTAATAGTTACCTCTGGAGAGGGAGGAAGACAATTAGACTCCAGAGGGGGCTCAGGGGGTCTATGATATGTAATTTTTAAAAAATCTGGGGGCGCCTGGGTGGCTCAGTGGGTTAAAGCCTCTGCCTTCGGCTCAGGTCATGATCTCAGGGTCCTGGGATCCAGCCCCACAATGGGCTCCCTGCTCAGCGGTGAGCCTTTGTCTGCGACTCTGCCTACTAGTGAGTGTGTTTTCTATCTCTCTGTCAGATAAATAAATAAATAATCTTTAAAAAAAATTCGAGACCAGAAAAATTCAACTTATTTGAGATTTGCTGTTCAACTCACTGAACTGTGGTTTTATTTCCCCCATGGAGTTAAAAAGGTGGGACGAAAGGTGTATGCCATAGACACTGTGTTACTCTGCCTCTAAACACCCCTACCCCAAACCCCACCCTCCTAGCCACCTGACCCTGACCCAGCCTACTTTTGAAACTCCTCATTCACACAGCAATAAAACTGTAAGGAATCCATCCCAAAGTAAAGACTTGCTTGGATCAGACACCCTAGAGATGGGGGGAGGGAGAAATTCCACAGGCCTGGTGCTGCACCCTCTAGGAAATCACAGTCCCCTCAGACTCCAGCATCTCCAAGAACCTGAGCAGAGCAGCGCCAGGACAATTTCTTTCATTTCTTTTTTCTCTAAATTCAATTAATTAACATGTAGTATATTATTAGTCTCAGAGGTAGAGGTCAGTGATTCATCAGTTGCGTAGATACCACGTGCTCATTACACCATGTGCCCTCCTTAATGCCTGTCACCCAGTTACCCTCCCCTCCAGCAATCTTCAGTTTTTTTCCCCATAGTTAAGAGTCTCTTACAGTTTGTCTCCTTCTTTGTTTTTATCTTATTTTATTTTTCCCTTCCTTCCCCTATGATCCTCTCTTTCGTTTCTTAAATCCCACATACTAGAGCCAGGGCAATTTCAATCACCAATAACCAAACCCCCAGGCTGGCAACACCAGAGTGTAAATTTCACAACCAGCCACTCCCCTTGACAATGGTAACATAGTCACCCAACAGCCTAGCTATTTTTACTAACAAAGTTCAATTTGAGAACTGATTTCCACATCCAAGACATAGATGCACAATTAAAGAAGCTATAAAGCGTCTTAGAAAAATAAAATATGGAAGAAACTGGCTGCAGCATGGCCAGCCCTGGCTGGACCTGGCGTGCTAATGTCACAAGGGTATAGGCTTCTGCCCCTGGTATGATGACCCCCATCCTAATATGCTGAGGGTTTTGTGGGTGAAAGCATTAAAAAGAAAAAAAGAATGAGCACCAGTAATAAAATATATCAATATCAGGATCCCTTTATACAAGGCACTGAGGAGGACACAACACCGTTTCTATGGTATTATTCCAAAAATTCACAACCTCAGTCCACTCACAGAAAACAGGTGACAAACCCAAACTGAGGGGCATTCTACAAAATAAATGATCAGCACAGCACTCAAGCCAAGGCATGCCTGAGGGACCCTTACAAATTGGAGGAGACTAAGAAGAAATAACCACATGCGTTGTGAGATGTTCTGTAGGCTCAGCATCTAAGATCCCATCAGCATCTAGCATCCCTGCTACAGGGCAGGGAAAACTAGTGGGATGTGAACAAGGCCTAGAGGTCTGTTGGTGGTACTGCACCAACGCTGTCTGGTTTTACTAATTTCGCTGCGGTTATACAAGAGCTAGTATCAGGGAAACTTGGATGAAAGGGATACGGGAACACTGGCATTTTTGCAACTTCTAAGTCTAAAAATAGTTAAAAATAAAAAGGTTTCCTTTAAAAAAAGGGGGGGGGGAAGAAGAGGAGGGGAGGAGATTTGAAAAGCAGAGGAGGAAATGCAATGGGAAAACTAAAGAGGCACAGCCCCCAGGGATGACCTACATTGACCCTTTCCTGTCCACCTATGGACTATGTCACCTTCCAGTGACACCTGTGAGCCATGCACATTGGGTACTGTGCCCCAGGTGGAGCTAAACCGGCCACCTGTGACAGATCTTTTTCCTTTTAATCACGCCTTAACTGGACCTGCTAAATATCAGTCCTGTGACCTTAATAGAATCATTTCTTCTCCCTGAGCCACGCTGGAAGAGTGAGGAGAGGCTTGGACACTAGGGTCAAAATGCAAGTTTCCAATTTCGATTCTCCCAGTCTGACACCAAGCAGACTTTTTAGATGCATCTGCTGGTTCAGGCTCCCAAGACGACCAGGGGCCATGCTGGCACCAGTCTGCTCAGGGAAGACGCAGGACGCAGGCCAGCAGGACGGTGCCAGGCAGCATTTCTCCTCAAGGGCCGCCGCCAGTCCAGGAGTTCATGGGCGAGGAGAGGAGATCCGGGTCAGGCAGGTGGAGTGGCCATCCTGGTGAAAAGCCTCCCAGCCCACGAGAGCGACATTATTCATGGCCACTCGACAGGCAGTCTTCCAGGGTCCCCACGAGCAGGCCAGAGTCACTGCTCTCAGGGAAGCCCAAAGTATGCCGTCCCTTCCAGGTCCTCATAGTGCACATATAGCTCCTCCCAGTTACAGATGCAATTTACCAACCAATTAGGGGTCATTTTTATCATAAGCAATGTTGCCTAGAAACATAGTCGACACTTGACTCTTATCACGTTTCCAGGGTAACAGAGCTAGAAAGTCAACCGAAGGTCAAATTCTCGAGCAGAAGGGGAAATGATAGCTGTTATATTAACTCTTTGCCCACGATTATCTTGGGTCAAGTTGTTTAAATCCTCTCAGCTTCTCTTTTCCTGTCTGTAAAACGGTGATAAGAGTAGTATGTATCTCATAGGTTTGCCATATTAACTTGAGAAGCTGGCCAAATGCTTAGCACAGTGGCTAGCCTAGAGAAAAGTGCTAAATAAAGCAAGTGGCTATTACTATTATTACTGTTGTCTTTATTATTAAATTTCATTCCCAAGCTAATGTCCTAAGCAGAGAACAGTTTATGCTCAATTTATTCTTCTTCTTTTTTCTTTTTAAAAAAGATTTATTGCTTTATGTTGCAGGGGAGGGACAGAGGGAGCAGGAAAGAGAGTCTTAAGCAGACTCCCCACTGAGTGCAGAGCCTGATGCAGGGCTCAGTCTCACAACCCTGAGATCACAACCTGAACCAAAACCAAGAGGTGGATGCTTAACCAACTGTGCCTCCCACTCGCCCCTATATTTATTCTTCACAGTAACTTTGTTTGAAGTCAAATCTCCATCAGAGTAATAAAATGCTTATGGATTAACTCCAATATCTGAATTTCCACACATATTCTCAAATATCACATGTATTACATTTCCTAGAGAAGAATTACACCTATTACACCCATAAAACATCTTTCTACTTGAATATACTTAAAGCATAGGGGAAATCTTAAGATAACAAATGCCAGTGTTGTACAAGATTTATGTGTGGAAATCTGACTCACACACAAGGCTTGCCAGGCATTTTCTGGACCCTGGCTCTCGAACACCAAGTCACAGATGGACAGAGCTACAGGCCTTTCTCCTCCTTTGCCAAGGCTCTGCCCATGCAGTCCAGACCTGAGCTGGAGGCCCCATGCCCATTTATCCTGTGCTTTCCTGAGGCCCATCATGTTCTTTATTTGTGGGCTCAGCAATGAACATGGAAATTCTAGTAGCTCTTCAGTGCCTTCTGGCTCCATCCTGTGCTGCCAGGATGGTATTAGGGGCTGATCTTAAAGCCAGAGGCTAAACCAGAGGATATGAGGCATGGCTGGAAGGGTAGGATGGGTGCAGGGTGCATGGAGGAGAAGGAGGGCGGTCTTCAGACACAGGAGAAAACCTGCATATCCTCAGTCAAAACACTGACAAGGGCTGGAGCCAAGGGAATCATCCGCACTCAGGGGAAAATCATAAGTCAGAGGAAAGCAGCAATTGAAGCCAGACAAGCAACAGAGGTGAGGACACTACTGACTGAGTGACCAAGGCAGGTCAACATCACATTCAGAGGTGGTGGTTACCTGCATGGACGCTGGTATCTGAGAGAACGGGGCTCAAGGCCCAGCTCTGACTCTTACTAGCTCTGTGTTATTGGGCAAGATACTTGAGATCACACAGCTGTATATGTCCATCTGTAAAGCGGGGATAAAGAATGCTACCCACCCACCACACAGGAAAAATGTAGGGGCTGATGGAGACAATGCTTATGAAATATTTAGCAATGGTGTGAGGCACTAAATATTAATGGATGCCATTATTATATCGAGGCAGCTAGTGTATTAGTTTTCTGTTGTTGCTGTAAAAAATTTACCACAAATGTAGTGGCTGAGAACAGCATAAATTTATTACCTTACAGTTCTGTAGTTTGAAAATCTGAAATGGGTCTCACTGGGCTGAAACCAAAGTTTTGAGAAGACTGTCATCTTTTCTAGGAGCTCTAGGGGAGGACCTGCCTCCTTGCGCCTTCCAGCACCCAGAGGCTGCCTCTCTCTACTCCTCGGCACGAGGCTCTCTTCCTCTACCCTCGAGGCCAGCAGTGCTGGGCAGCACACTTAGCTGGACTGAGTCCTTCTCATGGCACCATCTGTGGTCTGTTTTCTGCTTCCTTCTTCCACTTCTAAGGACCCCTGTGACTACTGTAAGCCCACCCCCATCATTCAGGACATTCCCTTTATGTCAAGGCCAGCTGATAGCAACCTTAATCCCAGCTGCAACTTTCCTTCTCCTCTGCCAGGTCTTCTAGCCCATTCACAGATTCGGGGGCTCTTACTCTGCTTACCACAGATGGAACCAAGGATCAGCACAAATTTCCTGCCCTAAATTTCCTTCCCATATGGGCAACCTCAAGCAAGTCCATCATAGCCACTAGTGGACTCAGCAGCCCTGGCCGGATGTAGGCATTGCACACTGCCTCAAATGAAGTTACCTAAAAATGACTTTCATTCCACTTATATTTTAAGTAAAATGATTGTTTTGATGATGGATTGAACATAAGTGTCCTTGAGTTAGACCAAGAACAGCAAATACATACGTTGGCCTCCATGTCCCTATTCTACACACTCAAGGCAAACACGCAGCAGTCATAGCATTCTTTCTGGTCTTGGGATCCTCAGCCCAGCCCGAGGCACTCGATACCAACAAACAGACACTGGCACATGAAATTATTTTTCAGACACTATTTGCCATATCGGTATTAGGGAGTAAGTCCTAGTAATAATAGACAGTACCTTTGTAATAATAAAGAAAGTGTCCAGTTATTGGGAGTTCATGAGTACTAAGACTCTCTCCAGCTCTAAATGTGACAACCCCGTGTGCACATACAAGTCAGGCATACAGTGAGTACTACCGGAGTGGCGGACACACACCCAAACTTCTACAGGTGAAGACCTGCAAGTGTGCTTCCAGACAAAGGACATTTTGTAAAGGAATCCTCCATTCCTGAATGCTCGAGGTTTGTACTTCCGACTCCAAGCACTTAACCATCACCACCTGTCCGTTAAAAATGAACTAAAAAGCCCAGAAACATGCTGGTCTAAGGAGAAAGTACAAAGTTCTTTCACTTCAGCAGAGACAGAAAGAAAAAGATGCACACATAACAAGGAGATGCAGGTGCCGTCTCCAGGGAAGAGCCAGCTGCATTATTACACTGTACCTCTGATTTGGCACAATCAGAAAGAACTGATGTCAGTCAGAAAGAACCCATGCCTGGGAAGAAAGGAGCTTGAACAGATGAGAGAAAGCTTAGGCAGGCGCTTAATTAAGGAATGAGTTGAGAGCAATAATGAATTTTTAAGGAAGCCCATACGATACATAAATTTGTATGTAGACATATGTCCCATACGGGACATAAATCTAGATCATTTAGCTGCAGTGGAAACTCATCCAGATTTTGTGTTGTTAATTTAATATAAAACCCAATCAGTATCTACTATAGTAAAGTCAGATGCCAAGAGGCCATTCTTCTGGAAAGTCTCTCAAACCCTGAAGGCAGGCCAAGAGAATTATCTTTTCACCCAGTATTTTTATAGCCAAAAAGAGCCTTAGGGCAGGAAGCAGGCTGGAAAAGCATTTGACAATGAGCTGAAACCTGACTGGTTCCACCTGCATGCAGGTAGGATAATGTGCTTTCGTGGGCGAAGTCATCAAGGGCGAAGTCATCAAGGTCGTCCAACTTCCCCACACCCTGATGAAGTGATAGGAGGGAGAGAGACAGGGAGAGGGAGCGGTGGTCACACACACAGGAGGGAGAGAGAGACAGAGACTGAGACAGACACAGAAAGAAGGATAAGAGCAATCTGAAATGACGGGCTAAGGAGGCATGGGCAAGGACCAAGGAGGAGCTGAGGACGAACAGGCTAGGAGAAACAACAAGTTGGGAGGATCTCTTCCGCAGAGGAGTGCCTCTGTACAGCACTCCAGGCCAGCCCACAGACCCTCTGCCGGGCAGGAATCCACCCACGAGCTGAGTTCGCGGTAGGGGTGCGGGGGGGGGGGGGGGGGTTGTGTTGCACCACAACTTGCTAAGTCACACACCCTCCCCCCCTCACCGTCCACGTCCATAGCTGCCCCCTTGGGCCACCATCTGGGTTTGTAGTTCTACATTTAGTGTTATGGTGTTTTTGTTTCATGCCTGGCTGTCCCCTAAAAGGACAGCTCTGGGAGGCAGGGATCATGCCGTCTTGTTTACTGACTCCCTGTCACCCGGCAGAGTGGCTGAAACACACGAGAGGTTTGAGAAATACTGCTGAATGAATGAACGTGCGAAGGGACAAATTAGGGAGGAACAAACACATGAATATATACAGGGAGGTGTCCAGGCATGTGAAGGACACCGGGCATGTTCCAAGCCAGGAAAAGAGAAGGACAATCCAGGCAGCAGGAGCAGATGAGAGGAGACAGGGAAGGAGAGGGCAGCCTGGAGGAGCGGCTACTGCCCAAGAGGTCCCGCGCTCAGGGCCGTCTAATAGGTGTCTCGCCACCACCTTTCAGTAAAGTCTTTGCGCTGGAATGCCAGCAAAACCACTCCACCCCACAAAACCCAAGAGGACTTTCTATTTTCCAGCACTCCCGCACATCACTGTGGACGATACAGGCTTCCTAACTGAGGTGGGAGCCGGAAACCAGAGAAGCACGTCCAGAACCAGAGTGCGAAGCCATCTACTTGCGGTACCCCCGGGGAGAGCGTGACCCATGGCTCTCGAGGTCCAGAGGGGAGCAAGGTCATAGCTAGTAGTGGGGATTTTATCTAATTAGCTTTTAACACAGTCAGTCCCGCGTGCCTTCACCAAGCGCCTACATCCCCGACACAATTCTTGCACACCGGGAGGAAGAGAAGCATCAGAACTCAGCCAGTGCCTTCAGCTCCCTGTGCCCCACTGGGTCTGGGTCAGCCTTCGTTTCTATTTAGCATCTGCATACGCTTAGCCCTAAAAAAGAGATTTATTTCGTATATGGTAAAGTTGGGAAGTTGATGGTTTAAATCTGTCTTGAACAAAAAATTCTCCAGAGAACCGGGAGTGAAGTTGAAGGTCTGATAACAAAGGCCGGGAGCTACCACCTGGTGGCAGCATAGCTAAACTAAAGACGGTGAGTGTCAAGGGTGTGAGTATGTGGGTGTGAGTGCGTGTGTGTGCGTGCGTGCGTGTGTATGTGTGTGTGTGTGTGTGTGTGTGTGTGTACACACCCCCGCAAGTTCAAGGGAAGGAGAGCCTGAAGCGGAACCATAAAAATCTCAGGGTCAGAAGCCAACAGCACGCCCCCGCCCCGCTTCATTCAACAGGGCCGCTTCCCTCCCAGCCTTCCTACTTAGTGCTTGTGAGGACCTCATTCCTACCCCTTTTCCAAAACTCAAGGCAGAAAACAGGCAGATTTGTCCTGACACCGTTGGGTGACCTCCAAAGAAGCAGTGAAGAGCTCGCCTGAAACGTGCCCTTCATAATGCTTGTCCCGGGAACAAATGCGGGAATGAACATAGCCTACGCTCCTTACTACATTTACTTTCAGCCTCTAGGGTTCAATGGTAACGAAGGTGGGACACCGATCAACATGGCTCTTGGGACATTTAGAAAGAGCTCCTGTCTAAGTGTTCCTCCCAGGGCTGGAAAATGCAGATCTTAGGAGGGCAGGCCAGGAGAGTCCTCTGTCCCTCCGGGGCGGCAGACAGACTTGTCCCCGGAAATGTGCAGACCCAGATTCTTGACCCAGTTCTCCCTCAGTGGGACTGGCACAAGCTACTGCATTTTGGAGCCTTAGTTTTCTTCCCTGTGAAACAGAGCTAATTCTATCCACCAAGCCCGAGGATGCTTGGACAAAATAACAGATGAGATGAAAGCAGTCTGCTTACTGGAAAGGCCTGGCAGATATTGCAAGCTATTACTGTGCCCGGTGGTGTTACAAATACGTGTCTGAGATTAATCAGTTTGTCCTGCATTTTAATGAACTAGACTGCCTTCTCTCCTGGAGGTCACTGGTAATAAAAGGAACGGTTCCTCCCCAGGTCCAAGTTGCTGCTCCTCCTGGGCCAATAGGTAAGTGGTCCTTACCAAGATTAAACCACAGAGACAGAAACACAAACCAAATCAGGTCTAGCATCAGAAAATTCAGAGTTTATATGATCTGGAAAATGAAAAATTCAGTGAGCTTCTTTTTCCCAGCCACAAAGCAGCCTGCCTATTGGTGGCCTCCTCCTAGCTCTAGGGCAAGCAGAAGCCCCCAAACCCCTGTAACTTTACATGTCACCAACAGCCACAAACCAGGCTCGCTCCCTAGTCCCCCGTTGCCCTGGGGAAAGCTGGAGAGGTTCACTGCCCTTGCTGTGGCTGCCTTTAGCATAACCCGCAGCTTCCACAGGGCTGGAGCATCCAGGGGGATAACAGGTGTTAAGCCTCTGTGTCAACACAAAACAGGTAGTGAAGTGGGGCATTCTTTAACCTTTCAACTTCCCTGCAGTAAGGACACAAGGCAGAAATGCTGATACACAGTCTTGGGCCTCCCAAGTAGGTACCGACTATCCTTCGAATGTTCTTTTGTGAATGGGTCTCTGGTCCAGATTGGAAAGTGTATTGGCCCCTCTCATCACCCCAACACCTGGAAGTGGCAAGCAGCTAAAACACAGGAGATGCTCCAGAAATGCTTGTTGGAGAGACAGACAGAAGTCAAGTGCCAAGACCACCACAGGCTGCTTGGTGAGCTGACCTCGGGGCCGGGGCTGTGGCAGCTGCATGGCTTCTTCAGAAGAAACCAGGATTAACGCTTATGGCATTGGATGGAGACTTCTGACTGGGAATAAAGAATATGGCCCTAGAGACAGAGATCTGAGCTCAAATGTGAGCTCTTGTCACTTATCCACTGTGAGACCCTGGGACTGTTGTTCAACCTCTTTGTGCCCCAGTTTTCTCATTTGTAAAGTGAAGGTTCATCAAAGCATTCTTATGTGGCCTAAAGGATTCAGTGAGATAGAGGATGTGGATGGGGGGATGATGCCCTCTCTCCTCACCCCCACCCCCCACCAGGTTGTGGCTCATCTGGGAAGAGCTTCTATCAGCACGTCCAGTCCTCCCCATCAGGTGCAGGAAGGGAGCCTCTACCAAGCTTTTCCGAATTCTCCCCGCTCTCCGAGAGGCAGCCGATCGAACTAGCAAGCACCTCACAACGACTGGACCACAGCTTCCAGGTGCTGGGGCCGCCGCATCAAGGGCCCTGCTGGTGTCAGGGTCTCCCTCTGGCCCCTGACCTGCCCATACCCTCCCCACTGCAAGGCAACTTCTTGGCACCTGCTCTTCCGTTCATGGGTGGGAAACTCAAGCCCACCCCCCTACCCCGTGCACCCAGAGCCCCTCCATCTTCTTCTCAGCTGAAAGCTGGCAATACTCGATCCAGACTGTTCCAGAAAGCCCTGTCAATAAGTCTGATACACTGATGGGTATTTGTCTCGCCTTTCTTGAATCTGTTGAATAGCCCAGAGGGAAGGAGGCCTAAGTTTTAGGCAGTGTTTCAGAGTGCTTAGCGTTTCATAGCAAGTGGTAGTGACATATAAAGAAGGTTCTTTGAGGGCCTGTAGCAGTTCCTCCCGCTCCAACACTGTGCATTCAAGTCCAACATTATTTAGACCAGTGGTTCTCAAGGGCAGCAGCACTGCCCTCTAGGGGAGGCTTGGAAAATCTAAGAAGGGGTTTTAGGTTGTCACCACGATGGAGGGAGGGATAGCTCAGAAGTTCTCCTTATCCTTCGGGGGGCTACATGCTAAGCGCCCCCAGCAGATGCCTGAAACCACGGATAGTACCAAGCCCGACATACACTATTATTTTTCCTATACACACATACTTATGATAAAGTTCCTAATTTATAATTCGGCACAGTAGGAGATGAATAAAACTAAAAATAAAATAGAATTCTAACAATATACTGCAACAAAAGTTTTATGAAAAAAACGGTTATATGAACCTCGTTTCTCTCTCTGTCTCAAAATATTTTACTGCACTTACCCTTCTTGTGATGATAGAAGATGATAAAACGCTTACATATGAGATAAATGACGTAGGCGTTGTGACATAGCATGAAGCTAGCACTGACCTTCCGAAGATAGGTCAGAGGGAGGATCCCCGGCTTGTGGACCAGCTGCCCACAGGAAGGTGAGACCTTATCTAAGGGGAGACTACGTACCGGCATTTAGCAGAAGCAGGAGAGATGCAGACTCTGTCCATGGGCGGCACTGTGCTGGACTATGGAGTGTTTTGTGCCCCTCGTGACTTCTAAGTATTTCCCTAGCCATACAATAGGTTAAGAAAAACTGCTTATGATATACATTTACATGTATATGTGCATTTGTACATATCTGTGTATATATACATACATGTATATATTTCTCATTTTAATATCAGTAGGTACAAAGAAAAATATGGACAAATATCCCCGCCAAACTGTTAGGAGTGGTTGGTTTTGGGTGGAGTCATACAGACTTTTAATAACTCAGTCACAACATTCCTGTTTTGTTTCAAGTTTTTATAAGAATGTATTACTTTTACAATTGGAAAAAACGAGTTAACCCCCCAAATGGGCAAAATTTGTTAAAACAATTTACAAGAAAAATCCTGTCCTAAAGATGTGACATTTTAGAAATAAGTTTACTATATATGAATCTATTAAAGCTGGGTTATCAAAAAAAATCTGCTTATAAATTTCTGCACCTAGAAACTAAGCTGCTTCACATATAACTACAACTTGTATGTTTATGCATGGTTTTAGAATGCATGGAATTTTCCAGGAATTCAATTAGTATGAAAATGGAGAGTATGAAGAATCATTTAATATTTAAGAAAACCCAGGCACGTGCTAATGTCGCCGGCGCTACATGAGTTGCAGATATAACAGACTCACGTCGGTCGCTCAGTATTTGAGGACGTAACGTTGACAATGATTCTGGGTGTGGGTGCCTGCAGCTGACCATTTCATGATGTCCTCATGCGCAGGCATACTGAGCCCTCCCTCTCGTTTAACTTATATTTCAGTCAGGGTGCATATTTGATTTCTAAATTCTCACACATAGGTAGGTTAGATTATTTATGAATGGCACATCATGGTACCAAAGAGAACATCATGCAATGTTCGCCACAGAAAAGGGCCCGTTGGGACTGACAGGGCTAAAAGCCACGGACTTCGCCCCTCAGATCCCAAGTCAATGCCTCCATTGACTCTGACCTCCAGGCCCTTGCCTGCACTCTCCTGTCACTCAGCAGGCACAGCAAAGGAAGTTTGGAGAAGGAGTGTGCTTGTCACAGCCCATGATGACAGCCCTAACTTTGTGCAAAACAGGATCTTCATCTGTCTGGGGTAGAGCGGGGGTAATCAGGGACTTTCCCCCTATCGTCCGCGAGAATGAAGAAAGCCACGGGTCAGCAGAAGGATGGAGGCTGGATTGTGCTACTTACAGAGGTCTTCGGTGGCAGCAGGCACAAAGGCAGCCATGGACTCATAGAGCTCCTCGTCACAGCCGGGGTTGAGGGAGCATTTCATGAGCAGGTCTGTGGAGAGGTGAGCCATGGACTCGTACACGGCATCAGCCTCCTCCCCTTGCATCAGTTCCTCTTTGATGTGACTCTTCAGCATGTCCACGGTTTCCTGAAAGAGAAGACAGGACTCACAGGCATCCGGAGACACTCTGGCCTTCTGGGAAGAGGGAGGCCTTTGGTGCACTTGGGACTGGCCGAGGAAAGGTTCACACGGGTCAGCATTCAGCTGTCCCACCAGCCCACAAGCTCCTGGAGGCCAGGCTCCAAGTCTGTTTGTCTTGTGCTTTGTTTTAATCTTTGTGTCTTCTCCCAATGCTAAGCACAGAGTCATGCACACAAGAGATGGGCATTAAACGTCCGAGGAACCGAGGGTACAAATTAAAGGCTTCCTCAAGACCCCCTACTAAGGGTCAGGTGCGATGCCAGGTGTTTGCCTGTACGTTACCTCATGTCATTCTTTCCACAGCTGCCTGAGAAAGTTGCAATATTCCCTAGTTCACACAAGAGAAAAACCACAGCTCAGAAAAACCTAGCACCTTACTCAAGGGTGTGCAGTCCTTCCTTCTGACCTTTCTACTATACCCTCGTTCCTCCAAAGGAAACCAATGATCTCCAAGGTAGTAACCCTTACTGACCAACAACAGAAATCCAAATGGTGGCCGCTAAGATGTTCTTGCCCTGATATGTAGTCAGATGGCCCTCAGAAGCTCACTCCCTAGTCCCTGTTCCTTCCAGCAGGCTGCTGCCAAGTGTTTGCCTTGGTTTCATATGCGGTATGTCCAGAGGAGAGACAGCCTTAGCTGAAAGGCCCTGTAGTCAGATAGATTGCCCAGTCCATCTGCCTCCCTGTGGTAGCAAAGGCAGAAAGTTGCCTTCTCTGAAACACTGCACGACTTTTCCTGGTAAGAAATTTTGGTGTTTCACAACCTTATTTCAGCATCAACCCACAAAAATCCTCATTTTCATCACACCACTTCAAGGGAGCTCATCTGCTGTTGACAAAACGTGCTGGTTTCCTGATGCGACTGAAGGACTGGCCCAGGTGACGGCTGTGAAGTGTTGGGAGACTCAAGGTCTGGCATTTGTTTTCAATGTGGTGGAAAGAGGAAACGGGACAGTTCTTAGAGGTCATAAAAACATGCAGGGACCTTTTGGTAGCAATGCTGAAAATGCATTGGCTGAAGCTGATTACGGCTAGAGAGCAAAGAAGGTATGGGAAATGTGAACCCAACTGATTTCGGTGCAAACTGAAAAGGCATCGTTCCACTACCCTGTTACATAGACTAAAATAACAAGCCCTAGGACTGGCATTAAACTAGGTTCCCGTCCCATCTCCACCCTTGTTAGAGTGCAAGCCGGGCACGATTATTCTGCCTTCCTAAGCCCCTCTCCTTGTTTGTTGAAGACAGACAACAATACTGTCAACTTCTAAGGATTGCGGTGAGCATTAAGTGAAACAGGACATTTGCCAATCAAATAGATTCAATAACTAGGAGTCATGACCGTGAACACAGTATGCCCCCAATAAAAACTACTGGTGTGGAAATGATGCGCTGCATTTTATACATTTGTGACTTCAAAGTAAAGCAGAGTAAATACTCCTGAACAGTGAGTAGTTTTTAGCCTCATTTATGTCAATGGTGTCCAAAATGACACTCAGGCTATTCTACTTGTTCAACACACTTATTCACCCCCAAACTGGGAGCCCCCCTCCATGCCTGAGCCAGCCACTGCCTTGCGGACTGTGAAATAACAAAGCACATGAAATTAAGCTTCTGGGGAGGTGTAGGCTCACTCCTTTATGGAGATAGAGAGCAAGACTAGATCGTCTTTATGGTTCCTTTGAGGTCTCAGCCCCACACAAGAGAACAAGAGTCCCCGCTGTGACTTGTGAAGATGAAGGAAAACCAGAAAAGGGGAGAGTCAGGAAGACGGGGGTCTCCAAGGCAAAAGATGTGATATAGATAGGCATGGAGCAAAGACGAGACACCGGATGAGATCACACTCAAAGATGTTCCCAGAAGTCAATGATCAAGGAGAATCTGGAGGTCCAAAACCAGGGGAGCTAAGAAACAGGGCATATCTCTTGGGATCAGCAGAGGCTCAGAAAGGGAGACAGGCCAGTAGCACAACAGGGGACCTCCCAGTTGGCCTCCGGGAAGCCTCAAGTACAGAGCTTCATTGTGGTCTCTACTGAGAACCAATCCTAACAGTTCACCTGGATCTGACAGCGGCAAGGCAGCTGGGAGAATTCCACCAAAGTGCTTTGGGGATGGGGTGGGGCTAGGGAGGAGGGATCGGCATCAACCTGCAGCAGATTCAGTCTTTAAATGTCTCTGTAAATCTCTCTGGGTGGACCTCAGTGCTTTACATACATTATTTCCTTTTATCCTGAAAACCACCCTATGAGCAGAACTAGCTTTACCTTCCTTCTGCACTTCAGGAAACTAAGAATTTCCTAAACTAAGAGGGAGGGTACGTGATATGTCCAAAGTCACATGGCTGACAAATGTTGGCGCAGGAATGTAGACCCAGGTCCATGGGACTCCAGGGAGCATCTCTTAAGCCCACACAAACTGGCCCTGCCAGAGAAGAGGCACATATCTCTACTGAACAGGTAAGCCCTAGACCACAGAGTGCATTTCCATTCCTTGAGCCTTTCCCACCTTGACCTTACCACATACTCATCGATGAACTGCCGCAGGTCCCGGAAGCCGTGTTTCTCAGCAATGGTGTTGGGATAGTGGCCGTGCTTGTTGGCTACACTGTATGCCTGTAGGGCTCCCGGGCAGGTGAGCAACAAGGCAGTGAGGTTCTTCAGCCCATACTTCGCAGCAAAATGCAACAAGGTGGGCAACTCTTCATCCCTCTGATCTGAAAATTGTTCAGGAAGACAATGGACAAATAAGAATGATGGCATGGACACCCTTGTTCATGGAGACAAAGCTGGCAAGCCCACCATGGCATCCAGCAGGCACTCAATCATTACTTCTTGGTTGACTGACCTAACATCTGACAGTTTCCTTTGAGGCACAGCTGAAGATTATGCCCTTGGATGATGAAAGAAATGATATGTTACTTAATCAGCAAATCTAATAATAATCTACCTTCTTTCTCTAAAAGGATCAAATAATCCTGAAAAATAATACTAATTCAAAATATGCTGATTTTCTAAAAGCTTATGTAGCAGCCACAAAGTACAATAGGAATAATGTTTTGACCTTCTCCATAAATTTCACAGCATTTTAACACAATTGCTTTGTGCTGATTTAAAAAAATTAAGTCCATCTTCTTAGCTCTTATTCCAAATTTCATAAATACGCTGAGTAATCCTAGGTATGTTAATTAGCCTTTCCATAGCCCTTAGTTTTGAACTAGAAGATATTTCCAAACTGTTTCGAAAGGGCTGGGAGGATTAATAAGATGGTGGTATTCAGTGAGTTCTTTGTTCAGGACAGGTTTTGAGTGTTGGTATTAACACACCTGAACCACAGGATGTCCGTGAACCCTCTGATTCAGGGGAAACAAAGTACTCCTTAGGGTCACTGGATCCCCGTGACCTCCTCCGCTTACTAATATCTGGATTTAGCAAGCTAAACTCTACCAAGAAAATAGACATGTTTGTATTGTGGGGTTTGGAACAAACCATTCTTTTGTTTTCATAAAAGTTGGTTTCTAAACCCGACAGTGATAGATAAACAGACAGATATATACTACTATGTACACACACACACACACACGTACACACGTACACATATGCATGCAGATTTTTCTTAGTAAAACAAACCCAGCTTCCTATTTTCATCAGGATATGATCCTTGGGATGAAGGTCTGAACGTGTCCCTGGGACCCCATATTAGCAGGCTATAAATACTCTTCCTGAGCCCCAAGTTTAAGAACAGAGAATATCAATACTGCAGGAAGTAATGCAAGAACATTCCACAGTATGGAAAGATAGGGAGAGGCAACAAGAGAATGACCCCAGGAGAAGGACCTGAGGGTAATATAACCCCATTCTTACGGCTCTCTTGGCTATGGAAGGATGGGACACAGGGCAGAAGGCAACCAGGCTCCATCACGCAACATGAAGGAAGAGCAATATCCACAGAAGCGCCCTACCAGGCATCCTGTCAGCCCACCAGGCACCATCCCCCACAGGAGCCATTTCCAGAATGTCACATGCACACAGGAGACTGCTCCTCCCTCACTGAACAAATGTTTGTTCCGAGCCTACAATTAGCCACCCAGGCACTGCCTAAGCCCTCACGGAGCTGACAGCCTGCAGAGAAGACAGACACAGCTGAGAACTAACACAGAGGACAACCGACCTCCTAGGGGAGACCACAGCACGTAGACAGAACCCCCCGAAGGTTCGGAGAGGTCTTCCTGAGGAAGTGCTACCTAGGCCACTGTTCGGAAATGAAGAGATGTTGGCCAGGTACACAGCAACCAAGGAGGACAGGGAGAAACTGAATTCCCATGAGTTCAGGCAGCAAGAGGCAGGGCAGAATTCTCATGAGGTGAAAGAAGTTCATACTTTCTGTAGAGCAGAGCCCAGGGGAAGCATAGAGATGAGGGCAGACATGCAGCGGGAACCTCTTGGGAAGGGCTTGCAAACATGCTAAGGAATTTGGACTTCATCTAGAAGGCAAATGGGAACTACAAAGGGTCTTTAGCAAGGGGCTGAAGTATTCAGATCTACAATTTAGAAGATGCTCTAGCTAGCCAGTGGAGGAACCATTCTCAAAGGATGAGCTGCAGAGTGGGAACTAAAAGGGTCCAAGCACCGGGGGACTGGATGCGGACACCCACAAACTAGAATCACCCTGCAGGTGGTTTCCTGAGGCCTGACTTCTGACTTACTTGTCATCATATCTTCTTCTTCCAGTTGGTTAATTCCAAAGAGGTGCAGTCCACTTGCAGGGATGTTGTTCTTCAGAGACTCAGTGAGCAGTTTATCAAGGGTCTCCGTGTTGTAGGGCACAATTTTAAAGGCCTGAACACAAAAGCGAGGAAGGTCAGAGTTTAAATCCAGACATCTTCCATCCAGCAGATTCGAAGCCAAAGAACCAGGAGCAGAAACTACCTGTCCAGAAAATGCACGTTTCCTTTCCACGTCCTTACCTGACACATGAACTCCACGGGATTGGCTGCATGGGACAATAAATTCCCGATCTCTTCCATGTCAGTATAATAGCTGATCACAGTTTCACACACCACTAAATCCCCAGAATAAATCTTCAAGGAAACATTCCCAGAGGAGAGGCCTGAAAAGAAGAAAATAAACAAAAACAAAAAAGCCACGAATGTGCCCAGGAAGAACAAGGGCCAGGGGAAACTATCTGCGGATTCACCTTAATGGTAAAGAAATTAACTGGGGGCAACTGAGGGGGGTGGGGGGAAGAGGGGTTGGGAGAGGGTGGTGGGGTTACATTATATGTTTAAATAAAAAAGCTTAAAGAAAAAAAAAAAGAAATTAACTGGGGGCTGGAAGAAAGATTTGGGAGGTAGGTGCGGGATAGAGAAGTGAGGGGAAGGGTAGAAGTAGGAAGTGAGGAAACTGGCACCTGAGAGGCCCAGAGTCAGAGGAATTGTCCCCATTGGTTTGGTAATTTCATTTTTGGAAGATTTTCATCTGTTTTGTTTGCTACAGTAGGCCCAGGACCATGACAAACAGCAAGAATTGAGTTTAAAACAATTTCTACAAAGAGGTGGTCACAAGGTGAGAAAGATCTTGGCCAGCGGAACTCAGTGCTTTCCATAGCCCTGGACTGAGAGAATTGATTCACTGGCTCTATGGCTGTCATGACTCTGTGCTCTTTAGCTCTTCTCCACCACAGGAAGGGGCTTGGAGGGGGAAAGAAAAATTAAAAATACACTAACCACAAAGATTCGATTCACAAAAGAGGAAATGCAACAAGTAGAGAACATGGAAAAATAGCCTCTTAGTAATCAAAGAAATGCAAATTAAAACAATGGGCTACTCTTTCAAAAGACATCCAATTAGCAAAGATATTTAAAAATGATAATGCCTAGGATTGGCCATGACACAGCAAACCTGATGGATGGGAGTAGTATTTCCCAAAGCAAGGAAGCCCTGTTTTCCAGGATCCTTCAAAATGCCCCACGTTTCAGGGGTTCCATCTTGAGGAAATACTCCTCAATCCATGCAAGCATAAAGATGTTTGATATATCAGAATTTAAAACAGGAAGTAGACAATAAGAAACCAGGAAGGACATAAATACATAACACTGAGGAGGTGAAAAATTAAAAGATGATACTTTTTTTTTTTAAGATTTTTATTTATTTATTTGACAGAGAGAGATCACAAGTAGGCAGAGAAAGACCGAGAAGCAGGCTCCCTGCCGAGCAGAGAGCCCGATGCAGGACTCGATCCCAGGACCCTGGGATCATGACCTAAGCCGAAGGCAGAGGCTTTAACCCACTGAGCCACCCAGGCGCCCAAAAGATGATACTTCTTTTCACGGGAGTATAATCCAGCTTTAAACAAGATGACTATAAGATACAAGTCCAACACAAGGAACTGGTTTTATAAATTATGATACATCTACACAATGGATTAGTTTGGAACCATGAAGCATTATGTTGTGAAAGAATACTTATTAACGTGGGGAAATACTCATAGGTATCTTCCAGGTAACAAAAGTGGCCTATGAGACTATATGAAGCTATGTACATAGATGCAGAAAAATTACAGAAATCACTGATTTCCTTTGGGGCATAAAGGCAATTTTCTATTTACTTTCCTTTACCTTGGCTGCATTTATTTACTTTTCTTTACTTTGGCTGCATTCTTTAACTTTTCAGTATTGAGCTCACATAAGTTTTATGATCAAAAAAATATGTTATAAAATGGAAAGTTACAAGGTCCATGTAACAGCAAGGGGCAAGGGCCTGGGTGGCTCAGTGGGTTGGGCCTCTGCCTTTGGCTCAGGTCATGGTCTCAGGGTCCTGGGATTGAGCCCCGAATCAGGCATCTCTGCTCAGTGGAGAGCCTGCTTCCCCCTCACCCTCTGCCTGTCTTTCTGCCTACTTTGATCTCTCTCTCTCTCTCTCTCTCTCTCTCTGTTAAATAAATAAATAAAATCTTTAGAAAAAAAAAACAGCAAGGGGCAAAAGGATGCTGAGAGAATAAATATTGAAAACAACTCTGTTTTTAAAATTGTGAACGAAGGCCAAAAGACAGGGTAGTAGTCTGATGACTTTTTTTCTATTTTTCTCTACTTTCAAAAAAAATTGTTTTTAAAGATTTTATTTATTTGAAAGAGAGAGTGAGTGAGAGAGAGTGCACAAGTCAGGCTAAGGGACAGAGGTAAGGGGAGAAGCAGACTCTCCTGCTGAACAGGGAACTGACGTGGGGCTCGATCCCAGGACCCTGGGATTATGACCTGAGCTGAAGGCAGATGCTTAACCAACTGAGCCACCCGGTGGCTCTCAAAAAATTTTAACGTTAACTTCTTAAAGATAAAAATTTTACAATATCCATGTTTTTCCCCATCGCACATGCATGTTTCTGCGACTTCCTTTTTCTTTAAATAGAACATAACAACAAAATCCAAATCTTGGCTGTCACTTTTCTCAGCTGCTGAATAAAGACAGGACAAGAAAAAGAAAGCAAGAGTGGGCCTCTTCCTGAGCAGGACGCCTAATTTCCGGAGGTAGATGGGGCTACTTACTGGGAGCCTTCACAGAAACGGTGTATTCATTCTCCAGCTTGGCTTCCACCCGGACGGAGGGAGAATCCTCAGGAGAAAATTCTGCTTCTGTTGTCACCCTCTCATCCAACTTACATCTCACGATGACGTAGACAGTGGTTTCCACCTGGAGCAGGAGGCCAGTCAGTGTCCCCGCTCCCTCCTGGGTACCCTGTCAGGGTGCAGGGCAAAGGGTCTCCCAGCTCCCCGAGCCCCAGTGCCACCTGGTGCGGCTGTCCCAGAGCAGGGAGGGGTCTGCAGTCCAGCTCTGGGCCCGACCACCACTGGTCCCAAAGGGACAAGTTACAAAGACCAAGAGTGAACATTTATCGAACTTTACAGCAGTTTGATGGGAGTAATTTTATGTCTTTTGGACCTAATGTAATAATTTAAAATCCTGGGGCTTGTACCTCTTTTTGTTTCATTTTTATAGTATTTCTTTCTTAAGGCATTTTTAAGAGCACTGGCGCATGGCAGAACTGGGATTTTATAGAACGAAATAAAAGGGGTCTTCCCCGATAGTCTGAGAAGCACTATTTGGACACAAGACTGACTACTCCATGGGAAGCCGGTAGGCTGACAGCCTTGGAAGTGGATTTGAAATGCAGAATTCTAGGCCCCTCCTGGACCCACTGAACCATCAAAATAAAAAATGTTACTGAGACCCCTGGGTGACACATGGACCTTATGATGTGACAGGCGTCAGCCTGGAGGAGCCCTCCTGGGGCCTGCTTCTTATACTGCTCTTGAATGGGCACAAATACCTTACTGGAGGGCTGATTTTCCCCAGGCATGGAACAACCTGAATTTATTTCACGTCGCTCGCTCCATGATCTCTTGCCAGGCCGGCCACATACAATGATCTTGTCTTACTGTGCACTCTAAACCCAGCATGTTTATGAGCTCAATCTAGCCACAGTGTGCAAAGCAGCCGTCTGCAATCCCCATGGAGATTGCTTGCCCAACACCCCATGGCCTCAGGCTCCATGAAAGACACTCACAGGTGCAAGGAAGCTAGTTCTTCCCATTGCCAAGGCTTCCACGCCCTCTTGTCTCAAGGACACCATGGTGGCAATGTTAGCAAAGGGCTTGTAGGGACACCTGGGTGGCTCAGTTGGTTAAGCGGCTGCCTTCGGCTCAGGTCATGATCCCAGCGTCCTGGGATCGAGTCCACATTGGGCTCCTTGCTCGGCAGGGAGCCTGCTTCTCCCTCTGCCTCTGCCTGACACTCTGTCTGCCTGTGCTCATTCTCTCTCTGACAAATTAAAAAAAAAAAAAAAAAAGGGCTTGTAGCCACAGGAGAGCATTCTGCTGCTCTGAACTAATAATATCACACATTTTCATCAAGAAACAAAAGATAATGAAAAACTACCAGTTCTATGGTAGAATTCACATGACAGTGGCCCCATCAATTGGGCCATCACATTCAAGTCACCTGTTAACATAGGTCCCATCCTGAAAATATTAGTCACATTACACTCTGGCTTTTATCTTAGCCCTTTTAGCACACAATACTGGCGCTGCAGCCAGCAAACTTCAAGGCATTCACTTGGGGAATGGGAGTGGTCAACTGATGGAGAAGCAAGCTTTCAAAATGCCCCCCCTTCTCTTTCCTCCCAGTCCTAGGCTGGCAGGAACAGACCCAGGCCTCTCCCTCCGGGGTTGGCATAAGTGTCTTGTAAGCTGCCACACATCTATATTTCTGATCTATGAACTTAAAATCTTAGAGGGGTGACACACACTTTCCTGAGCTCGCCTCTCTCTTGCTTAAAGGAGTAAGGTGTGCTCAAGGGCCCAGGTACTGGGAATCCCAGGGCAGCTAACCTACAAGAGAATCCCTGAGGGAAGGCTAAGATTACATTCCCTTTACTGCAACAGATGGGACCACTGAAAAGGCCGTGCACTGCCACAGATCCACCAGCCCCAGGAGCGCCTACCCCACAGCGAATACGGTCCGGCTGCACCACCATCAGGTTCCCAGGTGAAGTCTGCTGTAGCGGGGTCTGCTGCTTCGAGTAGGAAGGGACCTTCTCGTCCTCAGTCTCGGTGTCAGTGACTGAATCACAGCCAGAATCTACGGAACAAAGGACATCACTGCATGGGAAAACAAGGAAGGAGAACTGATGGCCATGTTCCACCCCATGAAAGCCCCAAATATTACCAAATGGGAAATGGCTCTGAATGTTAAATAAATACAAGCTGGAGGGAGTGACTCAGGAAACCATGAAAGACAACCAACTGGGAAAAAGTTAATTACCCGGTAGGGCACAAGGGTAGGGTGACAGCAAGAGGAAGACTGTGGAGAAGGCCAAAAAGTCTGAAACAGGATGTTGCCCAAGGCTGGCAAGTCTAGTCTCAACCAGTCAGTTTCTGGAAGCTTTACCTCCAGGCTTCCTGCACTGCTGGCTCTGGTGGCTGTAAGGGAAGGAGGCCCCTTCCCCTCAGGTGGGGTAAAGCATGGGCTGTCCACTTAAAGGTCATCTTTTGAACATCAAGTAAAACCTGTGCTGTCCAGGAAACCATTATTCCTTGGGGTTATGGCTAGGCCATGGAGCCACTCTGGAGCAACGGTGAAAAGCAATCTTTTTTTTTTTAAGATTTTATTTATTTATTTGACAGACAGAGATCACAAGTAGGCAGAGAGGCAGGCAGAGAGAGAGGAGGAAGCAGGCTCCCCGCGAAGCAGAGAGCCCGATGCGGGGCTCGGTCCCAGGACCCTGGGATCATGACCTGAGCTGAAGTCAGAGGCTTTAACCCACTGAGCCACTCAGGTGCCCCAAAAGCAATCATTCTCAACAAATCTTGGATCAAAGTAACTGGGTTCCAGATCGGTACCCCAGCCAACACCTATACTGTGCAGGGGTTCAGAGCAAGTGAAGGGTGTGCAGCTGTGTGGGGCATGGCACAGAAGGAGATGATGTTGCGGTGATGTAAGTGGAATCTACCAGAATTCTGAGGCAGGGGCTCTTAACCAGGGTTCATCAACTGAGAGGCTGTGTGCAAGATTCTGTGTGTGTGCGCGCGCGTACACGTGCTTGTCTATACTTCTCTGGAGAAGCTTTCATCAGATCTCCCAAGAAGGACAAATGGTTAAGAATCATTGGCATGGCCCCAGACTGTGATGGGCGGGAGGCACACTCCTGCTGCTCTTCCCGTCTCTGGGATTTCCCCCATGACTCACTATTCCACAAGGCCTGGCAGAGGCAGCCAGGTCTCTGACCTTGCCTGTGCAACAGGAATCCCAGGAGAATTTAGGGCTAAGAGACAAGGTCAAGAACCCTGGGAGTTCCAAGGAGGATTGATGCTGGTTTTCACTTGGCATCAGAGCCAGCAATCTGCTATAGCTCTCCTTTCCTTTCCAGTCCTACTGACTCCTCTGTCAGTGCTAATTATCCCCCTCAAAGGCTAAGTGCAGCAGCTGCCCTGCCTCCCTGCTCTCCAGCCATGTCAACAGAGGTGGCCATTTTCTCCACTGGATCTGCCCTTCTCTGCTGCCTTCTCTCCTTGATGCGTGACTCCTACAACAGCTAGCACCCATCCCCACGGACAGAGCTGTACATGCCACCCAAGCAACAACCACCCAGTGAAGGTGACTGTTTAGGAAAGAGCCAAAAAGATCAGTGATAATTAGCATTCTTCTTCTGAATAATTATGTAATATCACATCAAGCTTTAATATTTTATTATTAGATGCCTGAATCATCCCATTTTTTTTTCCCATTTCTGAGGTTCTTCCTGGATAAGAAAATTACCTCATTGACTTAAAACACCCCATCAGTTACTTAAAACTGCAAGATGTTCCCTGGAATTCCCCTAAAATTGTTTAGACACTACCCTGAATGGTCCAGTGCTAGGCATCAACTTTTGCCAAGTCCCTATTCTAAGTTATTTTACAGGTATAAGCTCCTTGGAACAGACGCACTGTACAGTCTTCCATTGCTTCAAAAAAGAAAAACTCTTCATTTCTCCCAAATTACTGATCCATTATTAGTCAGCTTGCCAAAGAGTCAAAGCTCTAATAAATATATTGAGGAAAGAATAGAGAAAATATAAATAAAACAATGAGAAAGACATGACAGTGAGAGATAAGGAGAAGAATTTTAGAAACATACTGATGTGAAAACTCCATGCTATGAATTTTTTAAATTTCAGTACAATTTTTATAGAAAAATATGAATTACTAAAATTATCTCAAAACAAGCAGAAAATCTGACAAAATCAATAATCATGGGGAAAAAAACTTTATCAGTTTCCAAATAAAATTCAGAGCATAAGCCACATACCCCTCTTCTTGCACTGAATTTTAAATTATATTTGTAACAATGTTCTTCTTTATAATAAACAATTTTCCTATCTAGGAAAATTCCATTTATATAGGTTTTATGCCTCTTACTAAAATTCAAGAAACAATAAACTTTAATCCTCTTCTATATTTCGTTTATAAAAAATTAAACAGCAATTCAATACAATGGATAACCCCCAAATCAAGCTTTATTCTCATAAAAACTTAATATGTGATAAAGAAAGCATTAGAAATCAGTGTAGAATAAAGAAAATGGTTGGCGAGAAGAATGACTCAGCAGTGCTGAGATCTTAAAAATTAAAAAGATGGGGGCGCCTGGGTGGCTCAGTGGGTTAAAGCCTCTGCCTTCAGCTTAGGTCATGATCCTAGGGTCCTGGGATCAAGCCCCACATCGGGCTCTCTGTTCAGCAGGGAGCCTGCTTCCCCCACCCTCTCTCTCTGCCTGCCTCTCTGCCTACTTGTGATCTCTGTCAAATAAATAAATAAAATCTTTGAAAAAAAGAAGAAGAAAAGAAGAAGCAGAAGAAGAAGCAGCAGCTGACAGCTGAATTAGAAAGAGGAGGCTCCACATGGAAAACCTGAGAGAACTACTGAACCCCTTACTAGCAAGCACCAGCCATGTGGTAAGACTCTGACTTCGCCTCAATGACGTAAGTTAAGTTTCCAAGCGTTTAAAAGTGCTGCCACATGAAAAATTGAACAGAAGTTTAGGAAATTGAGAACAACTTCCTGAAGGATGAAGAAGGCAAGTTAACTTACTTTAACCAAGTCAAATAGCATTTGGAGGCTGAGATCACGCTTCAGTGAAAAAGGTACATTTCCATTTAATTTAATAAAATAAATCATAGCTCATTCCTTCAACATACATTCATTGCCTATCCACGAATAACCAAGATTCAAAGCCTATCCTAGGACCCCCAAGAAATGTAGGGGTGAGAACATTTCTGGCCTCCCTGACAGTGGGGGGGATCACATAGGCCAGAAACCCGGGAGAGCTTCTCTCAACTTCCAGAGACAAAAGAGAACAGGAATAACTTGGAAAAAAAAATTATGAGGGATAAGCAAGAATTTATAAATAAAATACAGTTTATGGCCACCATAGGATCAAAGTAGGAAGGACATCCCCAAAGAAATGGCAAGTAAGGCCTTGAAAGACACAGAGAATGCTGATGAGGGGGTCAGAGCAACTTTCCTGGCAGAGGTAATGGCATGATTAAAGGCACAAAGGCTTGACAGCAAATGATGTGTTGGAGCCACGGGAAGCAACGTGAGGGCACCTTGTATATAGGATGAGAGGGGAAAGGGAACCTGAGGGTCAGAGAGGACCCCTGAATGCCATTCAAGGACTTTAGTTGTGTATCAAAGACCTGTCAGCAAACACTTCATGAGAGAAGGAAAGCCTATAAAATATAGACTGAAAACACGGCTTCATTTTTCTAAAAGTGGAGGAACTTTGCTTTTCTCTGAAATAATTCCAGAGACACAAGCAGAATATGTTAGCGCTTCTGTAAATCTTAGTCAGAATCGAGAAGGGGAGTGGCTGACCAGCCATCACACCCCGAGAAAACAGTGCCTCCAAATATATAACAACATAAACCAGTGGCTAACAAACTGTTACCAAGCCAACATCCTGCTCTGCTTTCATGAGCAAACGAGATGCTATAATTAAGCCCATGTCTGAAAGTGGACCACAAGCATGGTTCACACAACGCTTAAAGAAAGGATTCTTAAGTAGACTAAACATTTCTCCTACCATGTATCTGGTTTCTAAGATATTAGCTCAGAAGATCAGTGTTATGGTTATTATTGTATCCTTAGAAAGCGCAAAAGGAAAAAAAAAAAAAAAAAGAAAGCGCAAAAGGAGACCTCAGGCCTGGCCTCATCCCCAAATTCCAAATGTGTGGATCCAGATGAGGGAGATTTTGCTCTCCCTGTGAAAGCATGTGGGTTCTAGGGTAAAGTGAGAGACCTGCAATGGTGGGACTCAGGTTTTGAGTTTCAATACCCACCCCCCCTACCCCCCGCTTCCTGGCAAACATCAAGACTGCTTATTCATTTTAGTCATCACCCATGGGTCTTTCTCCCCTCCCTGTTTACCCACCTTGGTTAATGGGTACCGAATTTCCTGTCCGATAAACCCCTTTCACTTAAAAAACTCCCAACACAGTAACAAGTACACCAAAGCCGCAAGCCACCAACTCCCGGCAAAGGCACACACAGTCATCAGTCCAAATGACGGTAGGAGTCAGAGGAATGCCTTACCCGCCACATATCTTACTGGCATTAAAGTCACGCGGTGGGGGTGGTGAGGGGGAGAATCACTTAGCGGTGTTAGTGTGCGTTCACTAAAGTGACATCAGTCATTGTCCTTGTCACCATCATCATCCCCATGATGCCAAAAAGTAAAGCAGAGTCCTGCAGGCATATCCCCAACTCAGACGTTAGATAGCCCCATGGCAGCCACTCTACCTCCCTGGAAACAAGGAGAAAGGAACAGAAAGGAGGAACAAGAAGGAGTCCCCTCCTCCCACAGGCCCAGGCTGACTGCCTGAGGTGGCAGGTGCCGCTGAGTTTCCCAACACTCGCCAGCTCACCTGTCACATCCAACCTGCTTTGCCATCCAGATGTTCTATGACAGCTGCAGGTTCCTGACGCTGCCCGGTTTCATCACGCATCAGTGGATCCGTAGTGCTAGCTAGAGGGCTCTGGACCGGGACTCCACGTATCTCAACGCCAGTCGCCAGTTGTTACCACCAACTCACATAGACAAGGAATCCTTTCACCTTGCTTCACCAGGTAATTCCTCTGGCCCTCCTCCAGGGACCTGAAGTTCAGGACAAGGAAGCTGCTGCGCAGGAGGAGAGGAGACCTCAGGTCTCTCAGATCTCTATCTAACCCCCACCCAGTGGCTCCAAGTGAACTATTCAAAGTGTTAGTTTTGTTTTGCTTTAAAGCAAAAGATGAGGGCTCTTCCCTTCCCCTCCCCAACAGCACCCTACCTGCTCTTCAGCTTGAATAAAAATAGCCCCACAGCTGAGGTTGTCATGACAACCAAAGAGACCTTGACAACAGGACTCCTGCCCCCCAGACTTGCTTGGTCTATCCAGCCCTCTGCCAGGTTCAACCTTCTGGAAACTTCCCTGAGTAAGTGAGCCAAACTGCTCCATTCCCACCCAAGAAGCCAGGGGTTATTTGGCGTTTTCACACCACTCAGTGCCTCAGAAGGGCTTAATTTGTTCTCACTTCTTCCTCTCAGTGGCCTCAGGTACCCGTGACCAATGTGACTATCTCCCACTTTGCAGACGGCAAACGGAGCACACCAGGACGTGAACCAACTCGCCCTCGGTCACCAGCAGCGGGTTTAATGGTAGAGCTACATTTAGAACTCAAGGTTCCCATCCCCTAACCAGTTCCCTGGCTGAAGGAATGGCTGGTCTCAAGAAAGAGGACCCCACTGGAGAAATAATTCCTCCAGGTAAGCTGCTTCCTGGCCACAGACAGAAATGCCCTCAACAAGTCTCTGACATAAATCTGGGAAGGGTTGCAGAAAGCCACGTTTACCCTGGACCCAGCATATCTCTGGGGATGCTCCCAGCACAGCTTTCATGGGCCAAGTTTATCAAGATCCTTAAGAAGCACTGTCCATACCTGCGTTCCAAAAGCCACCACTGGGAACAAGGGTCTCCACCAGGACTCTCAGGGCTGGAGGCCCGCAGGCCCCTGTTTCACGGTTCAGGAAACCCCAGTGTTGCTAACCAAGCGTGAGGTACCACAGCCCCTGTGAAGATTTCCTCTTTCTTCATCTCTTTCCGATACTTATAAATGTGCTTCCTCTCTCTATGTAAATTTCGCTCAGATGGCAGGACACAGGCTTATAATGAGGCCATTAATAACTACTCTTTAAACAGCCTCTTCTGAGTTTCCTGGTTCAGGAATCAATTCTAATCTAAACAGACATTGACGTCTGGATTTACCGGTGTGAGGATAGAAAAACCGGCTTTGTCTGAGGCTGGCCACAAAAATGCAGTTTATTTTCACTTGGCCAAGAACTGAGACACCAAAGGCAACTCCTTCTTTCTTTCTTTCTTTTTCTTTATTATTATTATTATTATTATTTTGAGAAAGAGAGTTGGGGAGAGAGAGAGAGCAGGAGGGGTGAGGAGGCAGAGGAAGAAGCAGACTCCCCACTGAGCAGGGAGTGGACTCCGGGCCTGATCCCAGGACCCCAAGATCATGACCTGAGCTGAAGGCAGATGTTTAACTGACTGAGCCACCCAGACATCCCTTGATAATAGAAATGAGCTTAGGAAATTGTGAAGAAAATTCCTTCACAATTTTTCCTCTCTACCACTCCGCTGTCAAACTTACAAGAAAGGCTAAGGGCTAAAGGTTTACTTTTCCCACTGTTGCTGACCATTAGCATTCTACCCAGCTAGAACAGGAAACTGGACTGGTCAGTTTCACTTTCCGTTCTTAGGAAGCGTAACTTTCCCTCCTCAACCTGAAAGGAAGCATCTGGACTCACAGAAGAGTCAAATCCGGCTGGGGACAGGCTTCTCCTCAGCAACTGCCTTTAAAAAAAAAACAAAACAACACGATGGCACTCCAAATTGCTTAAATAATTATGGGCCAAAATAGAAACTCCTTTAACCCAGGGGCTGCTGATTGCCTCCCACCCTAGCAATTAAAACCTGCTCCACTAACGGCAAGGCTCTATAGCTATTATATCCTATTTTCTAGCAATATAAATGCAGCTGTTGGTGGGGTTCTGGAAGAGTGCAGTCAGCAAAACCGCAGGGGCCTAGATTCAAGTCCCACCGCTACTACTGACTGGGTAATCATGACTTTCCTAAGCTTTAATTTCCTCTCCTTTAAAATGAGATTATTTATACCTGCCCGGCCTGCTGCACAGGCTCGTTGGGATTAAGTGACAAATGCACAAGCCCTTGGAAAACTGAAAAGTGCCCGACAAAGTTAAGTATTTGTTATTCTTATTGTTACTCATTTACCGAATGAGAGTTCTGCAAGATGAGTGCCCCTGTAGAAATGGGCAGGAGCGTACCGCTGCATCTGTCCAGAGCCAGACCCAGGAAGCGAGGGTCGGACGGCCCACGGATGCTCCTGGTAGTCAAGGAGACAGGAAACAACAAAGATCAGGCTACTCCCAGGCACCTGGCAGCAAGCCTTGAATCTCCACAACAGAAGAGGTGTCCTGAGTGCACAGATCCTCTAGTGAGATGGTTCTCACCGTGGTGGTAGTCGAGGGGATTTTCTGCTGCAATGGAAGCCTGTGCCCCCAGGCATGGTCACACACGGTTAAAACAAGCAGCACGGTCAGGAGCCATGGGGCAAAGCAGTAAGTCCGAGGGCTCTCTGCCTGCGTCCAGACCCCATCTCTGCCACTTCCCTCTGTCTACCTCAGCTGCCCCTTGGGCGAACGGAAATCATCACACCACAGATCTCCCACAATAGTCGTAAGTACATCATGAGTTGATTCATATACAACACCCGAATAACACCTGACAGAAAGCAAGCACTGGAGAGTCATTAGCAATTAGTATTGTTGATGTGCTGACCAAATCGCTCTTCCACTGTGATTCCTCTGAGGGCAGATTCCCTGACATTCGTCTCTTGATCCCCAGAGCCTAGAACATAGTGAAAATCGATAAATGCTTCTTCCATGAATGGGCGAATCAATGAATAAGATAAGATTGATCACCTAAGTAACTACCAGGAAGAAACAACAGGGAGGACCAACACTGGGCTTTGTGCCATGGGGCTTTTAGGGCAGGATCTGGAGAGAAGCAGGAAATTGACTCTCCAGTTCACGCTAGCAGGCTGAGCCACGCTGCCCTGGGAATTCAACATGGGACACACACTGTGTTGTTCCAGGTCTTCTGAAAAGCAAACACTGATATGGAATTAAACATGCAAGGATTACATCAGAGAAAGTACCTGGGGCAGAAAATGGGGGAGGAAAGCCAGGGAAACATCACATGGTCTGAAGCCAGATAAAGAAGTGGGGGAAGGAAGGATGACTGCAAGCATCCTAGACCACCTAGCAGTCTAAGGAAGTTCCACAAGCCTCTCAAGGAGTTCTCAAGCTGCAGGTGGCCCCTGGAGAAGTCCCACATCTCCCGGGAGCCAGCCTGCTGTAGTAAGCCCTACCAAGCTCAGCCACCAGCTGGGAGCAGAACCTTGGGCAAATGCTGGTTTGGGTTCAGAGTGTAGCCCTGGGGCATGTGGTCAATTCCACTCAGCTGGAGGTCTGCCCGGCCCATTTTCGGGACAGCCACCAATATGGTAGTCCTTAAGAGCGCTGGACTCCGGATCCAGAAAATCAAGGCTGAATCTCAGCTCTTACCAGCACATTAGGCAAATTGTGCAACCTCTCAAAGCCTCATTTTCCTTATTTGCCCCATGGAAATTACAATTCCAGCCTCTCAGGATTGTTACTGTTGTGCACTGTGCCTGACACATAGTGAGTGCTTCGTAAGAGGCAGCTGTCATTTCCCTACATTTACTAGTAATCATGAAGCCTTTCTATTAGCAATCAGGACATGAAAATAGCCCCATGGTTGCATATTGACATTTGAGTCTTGTGAGTCTACTACAGGGCTAAGGGACAGAAGCCTAGAGCCATGGTTAGGCAGTATCACAATTTAAACAACCAAACCAGTGGGCTTCCCTATCTGGCTGTTTCCTGGAGGGGAGGCCAAAGGGAGGTGATGGTGGGCCAGAATCCACCCTGAGCCACATCCACCTCCTCTTTTGTTCCACTGCCATGGTTTGTCTACAGTGTCGTCAGCCTGTCCCCTGCTAGCTGCCTACCTCTTACAGAAAGCGTGCTCAGCACACCTCCCCGCGGCCAAGAACAGGATCATCCCTGAGCTCAGAGAGACAGGACTCTGCAGCACTACATCCATTCTGAGCACCTGCTGGGGGACTCTTTGCTTGCCTTTGTCTCTGGGACAAATTAATTGTTCACTTAAAACCTTGGCCAGCTTTCTTCTAGTGGTCATTGCCTGGCCACTGCTGGCTTCTGGCCCCGACACCTGCCCTCTTCTTGGGCTGGCTATGACCTGGAGCATGTACGCTGCAATAGCCCAGCTCAGCTACCCTGGGCCTCTCCCAGCCTTGCTGTCCCCAGACAAGCAGGAAAACACTCTTACCTCTTCCACCACCACGTCAGAGGACTTTTTGCCAACCTGCCATTTCCCAGAAGGAGACCAAAAACACACACTGGGATTTTTTTTTTTTCTTCAGGGGTAAGGGCTGTCTATGAAGGAATGACCTTCAGTTTTTCTAACTGAAAAGAGTCAAAATTAAACTAAAAAATATTGATTTTTGTTTAATAATTAACAGCTTGACAGAGCTGATCAAACTGTATCTAAGTTTCCATTTTACCGGGACTTTTTCAGGAAGTGTTAACTTTGTGTGTTGGAGCTGGAATCCAACACAAGCCTCCTTGTTGCAGTCAGAGGTTAGAGAGCCAAGGGCACAAAATAAAGGAACTGGTTGAACCTTCCCAACCAAGCCAAAGTGGGCCTTTCCAACTGAGGCAAGAGAGGGTCACTCCGGGAAGTGAAAGGAAAGAAAGCCTCCCGGCAGTAAACAGGCCAGCCTCGTGCTTACATGGCCTCCAACGGGAGCACAGAGCCCAGCTCTGAATGCGGCTTCTTTCTCTCCTCTGGTTCTCTAGCCAGAGCTGGGGAAGCATGAGGGCCAACCTAACACCAGACACAGCCGATGTCTAAGACAGAGAATTCCCGCCACCAGGGAGAAATGTTGGCTGGGCCATCTTCCGCCCCCATTACACATAAACATATTTACAGGCTTAGTAATTATCATCTCCACATCATCTCTGCCTCTTGCATTGCATTGATTGCCTTTGCATTGATCCTTCTCACCAACCAAAAAATCAATCAGATTTGGTTTCCTCACAAATAGAAACGCTTGAAAACTGATACGCTGAAGCAAAACCTGGGCATTCTCACACTTCGACCCTCAGGTCAACGATCCATTAATGACCTGTCCCTGATGAGTCACATCCCTACTCCCAGTTGTCTGCCTTTGTGTTAAGACAGCGTGGATGACACAATATGATTTCAGGGGCCCTGTCCAGCCCTGATACACTGGGTGACATCCCACCTGCCACGTGATCCTCTGATCTTCTGGAAACATCCTTCCCCAATAAGCCCAGTCTGGGTAAGTACGTACGAGATACATAGCAGGAGGGCACACTTCCTTTTTCAGAATCACAGGCATGAGAGCACAATACAGTTTTCACCATAATTTTATATTTAACTACAGGAACCACTAGAAACCTAATCAACATTGGGATTAGAATAAAAAAAAATCTACCCAAGTGATTCACACTTCTCAGAGGAGAAGGCAGGAGTGTTTGCAAATGTCCTCATTTGCAAATGAGGACATCTGTGAACCAGGGTCATCAATTCAAATAGAGAAATTGTGGAGCTTTTAAAGCACAGTCAACATTCCATTACAACATTATATTTTAAAATAACAAAACTGTTATTTTTATAATACAAACTATGGAAGGTGGATGTCAAAAGGGGTTCTGACAAATAGAAAAATAATTCCCCATAATCCTTGCAGCCCTGTGTCCACCACTCCCGCCGTGCCCCTTAGCCCCTGTGCCCCTCCCTCCAGAAGCTCTCAGGCCACCCGACCCCGCTCTTTTTCACTTTTCTTCTCCACACTGTAGGCCCTCTGTATGTTGTGTTTTGCAAATCCAGCAGTCACAATATGGCTTATTTCCCCTTTGGTCAGGGTTCAGCAATCTTCCAAACGTGGGGGCGGCAGACACAGGCCCCGTTAGGGGCAGAGAAGAATGCTCGCTCATCTGAACTGGGCAGGGAGCACCTGGAAGGTTCTCATGCACAAAAACCTCCCCCACCTCCACATGCTACTAATAAAAACTTCATCTGAGTTATCACACTGGGGATAATGCAAATGTCCTGAGGAAAGGTTCAGCTTTAAGGTCACTCACACCTTAGTGAGAATTATTTTTGAATCTTAAATCATCCACGTTTGGAACACACTAAAGAATCATCTAGAGAGGAACGCCTGGGTGGCTCAGTTGGTTAAGCGGCTGCCTTCGGTTCAGGTCAGGATCCCAGCGTCCTGGGATCGAGTCCCACACCGGGCTCCTTGCTTGGCAGGGAGCCTGCTTCTCCCTCTGCCTCTGCCTGTCACTCTGTCTGCCTGTGCTCGTTCACTCTCTCTCCCTCTCTCTCTGACAAATAAATAAATAAAAATAAATAAAATCTTAAAAAAAAATCATCTAGAGAAAAATTCTACTCAGTAAAAGATTTTTTAATAATCTTAGTGGGGGCACCTGGGTGGCTCAGTGGGTTAAAGCTTCTGCTTTCGGCTCGGGTCGTGATCCCAGGGCCCTGGGATTGAGTCCCACATTGGGCTCTCTGCTCCATGGGGAGCCTGCTTCCTCCTCTCTCTCGATGCCTGCCTCTCTTGCCTGCTTGTAGTCTCTGTCTGTCAAATAAATAAATAAAATCTTAAAAAAAAAAATCATAGTGAACTTGAATACTTACAGTGGCAAAGGCTGCATTCTTGTCTACCTTACTAATGGGAATTTCAAATTATCTGGGAAAGCTCATCATTGTCTTCAGTGCACAATCTTAATATGAAGATAGTTGGCTGCAAGTAAAGGAAATCCCAACTCAAAAGTCTTCAGCAGATAAGGACCTTGATCTCTTAGAGTAGGAAGTCTGGCAGTCAGGGCAGATTTGAGGGCTGGCTGTCACAAGAGTTCATTGACATCATCAAGGCCCCAGGTTCTTCCCGTTTCTCTATCCTATCATCCCGCCACATGAGCCTCATTCTCAAGTTGGAAGCACAACAGGTGCGGTGTCCGAAAGTTCACTCCAGCCACAACAAGGCCCAGAGGAAAAAGAAAGATTTCCCCAAGCATGGAATATAAACTCTTCCCTTCCCTCTGACCCTTCCAACCGCTATCACCTGTCACCGGGGGAATACCATCCACTCACCGGCTCCGCGCTAATCACCCAGGGTGGAAGAATGTTGGAAATTCCACCATAACGTCCATCCCTCCTGCCTGCCAGCAACTTCCACCTGGAACACAGTTCTCAGTCACCTGGCAACTCAGAACACAGCTACCTCACTTGGTCTTTACTCTGTGAATTCACATATCTGGGTCCTAATCTCTTCTTGTGAGGACAGCAGTCATCTTGGATTAGAACTCATCCTACTGCCCTTACTTTAGCATTAAATACTTCCAGGGCGCCTGGGTGGCTCAGTGGGCTAAAGCCTCTGCCTTCAGCTCAGGTCATGATCTCAGGGTCCTGGGATCGGGGCCCCACATCGGGCTCTCTGATAGGCAGGGAGCCTGCTTCCCCTTCTCTCTCTCTGCCTGCCTCTCTGCCTACTTGGGATCTGTCAAATAAATAAATAAAATCTTTTAAAAAAAAACATAAAATACTTCCTGAAAAGATCCTATATCCAATACAATCATATTCTGAGCTACTAGGAGGCAGGATTTCAACAAATGAATTTGTAGGCGGGAGAAATAACTGAACCCCTAATAAATTTGATGTCTGTATACACCTCAAGGTTAGAGAAAAACTGGACAGGAAATCTAAAACCAGAGGCTTTGAAAATCTACTAGCCACTCCTCCAATGACGATCATTAAAGAAGAACCATTAATTCGGTTACCTTCTCATTTTGGAGAGAGGATTCTGACAAGGTTTGAGAGAATGCTGAAAAGAAAGATTGTTCTGGAAACAGGAGCATTTCTAGTTGAGCAAAAAGAGGATCTCTACAAGGGTGTTTCCCCAGTCAGAATGGGTGACTTTGGATATGAAGGGGGCTGCTGAACAGAGTCATGGTGGAGCAGGAAAAAGGAAAAAGAGCCAGAAGGTTCTCAAAAGGCAAATTCGGGGGAGCCTGGGTGGCTCAGTGGGTTAAGCCTCTGCCTTCGGCTCGGGTCATGATCTCTGGGTCCTGGGATCAAGCCCCACATCAGGCTCTCTGCTCAGTGGGGAGCCTGCTTCCTCCTCTCTCTCTGCCTGCCTCTCTGTCTACTTGTGATCTCTGTCTGTCAAATAAATAAATAAAATATTTTAAGAAAAAAAAAAAAGGCAAATTCGGTTATTTCCCAATTTTACTTAGAATGTGAACAGCAGCAACCGCAATCAGTACACTGAAAATTATCCTGATTGCCTATAGCCCAGATCAACTATATCTATCTTCATTATTTGGGTCTGCAATTAGCCAGGTGGGCAAAACTTGGCATTTTGCCCAGAAACCTGAAGCTCCTGTTGCTACAGATGGGATCAATGGAAAGCAACTGGTATGCTTTTTCAAGCTTATCCTCTTTAAAAAATATACACACGCAATTATAGATAATAAATAAATAAATGGAGGGGGGTACTCTTAGAGCAACTACACATAAATACCAAGAGTTAAGTAGGTAGGCTGAAGAGTAAGACTCAAAGAAACAAATGCTAGTTTGTATTCAGGTTGGTTACTCACAGATCCATGACTGTTCCTTCTTAGAGTAAATCGATTAACTTAAGAGGCAAAAAAGCCTGTTTTCCAGGTAGATTTACAATTCTAACGCCTGAAAGCTTTAGGGTAACGTGATGTGATTAACCTTTCCTCCTTTTTCCCCCTTCTTGCTGCTATGTACACATACTCAAACACTGGAAATTGAGGCTAGAAGGTCTACAAAGGTCACTCAGCCCAGCTCTTGTATCTGGTGTTGGAATCACCTTTCCCACAACCAAATACCTCCTTAAAACCAATGAAACAGGCACAGGGGAGCTCAACATTGCAAGAGCTGCCTTCTCTCCCAGGAAGATCTCCTCTAGGAAGAAACTGTCAAGGGAGAAGGGAAGCACTGTTTTTGGTTCCATGCTCCAATGTTGTCTTGCTTTAGTCACTATTACGAGATTAGTCTGTGACAACATGATACCTGGGTGGGGAAAGAGCTGTGTGATCCCATCTTTCCCTCCCCCTCCCCTCATTAATGGATGCTTTTTAGCCACTTCACCAACTGACACCAAGCCTCACCTCAGGTCTCCAATCAAAACCTTAGCAGGATTTTACATAAACTGAAATTTACATTCAATCATCACCATGGCAACCATCACACAGCATTAGATACAACTTTTCCCTCTCTAATATAATCTTTTTTTTTCAAGAGCTGCTTTTCTCTTCGGTTGCAAATCCAAGCTATTCAGAAAATAAACATTAAAAATCTAACCTGAAAAAGTACGGTTAAACAGACTGCAACAAGGTTC
The DNA here is from genome assembly GCA_003697995.1 of Taxidea taxus jeffersonii. Lineage (NCBI taxonomy): Eukaryota > Metazoa > Chordata > Mammalia > Carnivora > Mustelidae > Taxidea > Taxidea taxus. Next base: position 47,461 of record RCUC01151594.1, on the reverse strand, counting down.
TAAGAACAGGCATTTGAAATGGTTTCTAGACACTAAGCACCATATGCTTTCTACCTCAACTGATGGTTGTACGTTGAAGTCTCAGGGATGCAGCCCTGAGCTGAGAACTGTTAAAATCAAAACAAGGCTTCACTCATGTGACAATCATTCCTTGAAAGATGTCCCAAGATAAGAACCATGAGCTTCAGCAGAAAATTCTGCTAATTTCCAAAGAGACATGTGTATCATGTTTTTTTTTTTTTTAAAGATTTTATTTATTGTCAGAGAGATAGAGTATAAGCAGGTGGAGTGGCAGACAGAGGCAGAGGGAGAAGCAAGCTCCCTGCAGAGGTAGGAGCCCGAAATGGGACTCAATCCCAGGACGCTGGGATCATGACCCAAGCCAAAGGCAGTCGCCCAACTGACTGAGCCACCTAGGCATCCCCATGTGTATCATGTTTAAAAAAAATGTTGGGGCGCCTGGGTGGCTCAGTGGGTTAAGCCGCTGCCTTCGGCTCAGGTCATGATCCCAGGGTCCTGGGATCGAGTCCCGCATCGGGCTCTCTGCTTAGCAGGGAGCCTGCTTCTCCCCTCCCCTCTCTGCCTGACTCTCTGCCTACTTGTGTAATCTCTGTCTGTCAAATAAATAAATAAAATCTTTAAAAAAAAAAATGTTGTTTGGCTTGACTATTCAATGTGCAAATCTGAGATTTTTAGGATTCACATGTTGACTAGCAGAGATACTCAATTGGGAATGTGCTTCAAGGCCACCCGGGAGAATGCAAAGGTACTGGAGAGTAAGCTAGAGATAATAAAATATGTCCCAACCCAAGAGGCCTATTTTTTTTTTCTTAGAGTACAGTGCCACAAGAAGCCCTGAATATCTGTAGATGTCAGAAATATATTTCAGATTTAGAAAAAGGTAAGAAAAGAGACCTTTCTAAAATTTTACTAAGACCAAAAAAAAAGTCTACTTATAACACTAGCTCCACTAACAAATCAGTGAGTATCCATCCCACCAGTGCTATCCATCTTACTCTCTTACTACTTAAAGTCCCAGACGGTGGGCAACTCAGATGTACTGGCAGTTGAAACAGTAAAATTAAGTCCTATTCCATAAGCCAAATAATTCGATCTTATTTATTTAAAGCCAAACCAAAAGTATGATACTCCAATCATTCATTGACTCATTCATCAAATATTTATTTTTTTTAAAAGATTTTATTTATTTATTTGACAGATAGAGAGATCACAAGTAGGCAGAGAGGCAGGCAGAGAGAGGGGGTGGGAAACAGGCTCCCCGATGAGCAGAGAGCCCGATGCGGGGCTCGATCCCAGGACCCTGAGATCATGACCTGAGCCGAAGGCAGAGGCTTAACCCACTGCGCCACCCAGGCGCCCCAAGAGTTAACTTTCAAATAGATGCTAAAATATTTTATATGCCTAGAAGTGAAAAATATTACATATTAAGATAAGGTGTGTAGGAAAAGTGCTAGAGCAGAAATGGGATGCTGGTTTCATTTTAAATGTCAACTCCAGGGGAATGGGGGTGGATGCCTAGAACCCTGAATGAGGCCAATGCTGAGTCTGATCCAAGCTCAGTGAGAAAAATTACCTTGATCCATTAGGAAAGTCCGATCCAGGATCAGGCACTCTGCATGGTATATAGAAAGACTATGGGAGGGGGAGCTTAGGCTGTGCTGAGGGAGGAGTGAGGAGATACATGCTACTGACTTAACTGGAAAACTATATAGAAATAATAATAACTTAGAAATCCCAATGCATTCAAAGACTAATGAACCTGTGTCCGCGATCTTTTGAAAAACTTCGAGGCACAACTGGCATAATTTAAGACAGAATGGTACCTTCCAGATGCTTGGCCAAGAGCCAACCAAATACATGCCGTATTAGTAGAGAATGTGCCAAGGAACACAAAAAACTGGAAAACCTAAATATGATTACAGAAATCAGAGATCAGAGCACTTGAGGTGACACCCTCTGATAGACCCACCATGTTGCCAAGTAACAAGACAAGCTGCGAATAAGGTAAAAATCCTTTGGTGAGAGCTGAGGAACCCAGCTGATACATGCATTGCAACCGACACCAGAGTTCTTGGCTTTTCACTTGTTTTTGCTTTTTTGAAAGATAAGTAGGAAGATCACAACCTCCTCAAAACAACCTCCTGGTAATGACGTAGACGTGTGGCTTCTGTGGTCAGAGGAAGCAAAGAATGTCATTTTGAGTATCTTAAGCTGCAGACTTACTGCTTTTGAAAAGTATAAATAAATATATCCACAAAAGCCACAAATTCATCTTCTGAGCTATTTACATCTTGATTTTTTTCAGACTTTCTTAGATGACCGACATTGAATCTAAAATGATCCCCATGTAGTTATTGAGTGGTCATTCAACAGTCATCAAAGTTGAGATGCATTAACCTATCACTGGTGTGAATTAAGCAACAAAAGGATACTGCCGATCTCCCCCATTATGTTCAGGTCCTTGCACCAAGGAGAAGCAGAAGCTGCCAGGTTGTGGTTCAGCAAGAAAGGAGATGACCATTGTCACCTGCACACAATCCCTGAGGCCTCTTCCCAAGTTAGACTGATGGCAAATGATAGGCCACAATGATGGGCCCCTTGCTTTGGAAATAACTTCATCTCCCCCTTGCCCCAATCGCAGATGAAATTTTCACACCTGACATGCGTTCTAGGGATGAAAAGTTTTCAAGCATTCACTGTGTACCAGGCGCTGAGCGAGATACAGGAGACAGCCCACCTGGACACATTTTGTTTTGCAGCTTGCTTTCTAGCTTAGCTCGTGAATACAACCACCATCTACTTGTTCCCATCCTCAAGGCCTCACAGTCTTTGGATCATGTTCATCTAAACATAATAATAACTCCAGGGCAAAGGAAAAAGGTCAGCAGTAGGAGAATACCTAATATGTCCACCAAGCAAAAGGACAGAAAAGAGACAAAACTAAGCTCTTAAAAACTGTGTCTCCAGGGGTACCTGGGTGGCTCAGTGGGTTAAGCCTCTGCCTTCAGCTCAGGTCATGATTTCAGGGTCCTGGGATAGAGCCCCACACTGGGATCTCTGCTCAGCGGGGAGCCTGCTTACTCCTCTCTCTCTCTGCCTGCCTCTCTGCCTAGTTGTGATGTCTATCTGTTAAATAAATTTTAAAAAATCTTTAAAAAAACAATAAAATAAATAAATAAAATCTTAAAAAAAAAAAACTGGCTCTCCAAATTTCGATGTCTGAAGTGGGCCATCTTAGAATCCAAGTAGAATCACTCAAGACATGTCAACAAAGAATTAATAAACATGTGAAATTCATTTCCTCTAGGAAAGAAGGTTAACAAAAAGCTGTTTAATACACTGGAATGTACAAAGGTTTTTTCCAAAGGACAAAAAGCCTCTGCCACGAACAGCAACAAAAATTGAAGGAATACGCCAACGGAACTGCCAATCAGCAGGGGCAAGTTGGTAGAAAGCTTTGAACTGTCATATTAAGGAGTCGGGATTTTATCTTATCATCAAAGGCTCCCCCATTTGGGTTTTTAGGAACCAAAATGCCAAAACCATTCTGGCATTTTGGTAGAGAGGTATGAGATGGAAAGAAGAAGCCCAATTAATCTATGAACTAAGATAAAAGGCTATCTGCAAAATAAAATGTGCACAATAATCTACTTTATTAAAAAAATTACCATGTGTGTATATGTTGTAAATTCACAGGAAAGGATCATTTGATTGAAAAATCAAGCTGGAGAAAAGTATGTATACAATGGCTCTATCTATAACGAAAAAAGGCCTGTGTGGGTTTGATAAATTTATAAAAATGTTCTAAAAAAGATACACACCAAGCTGCTTATGGCAGTTGCCTCTACAGAAGCAAATGAAGATTTGAGGAAATAGAAATTTTTGCTTTTTCCTCTGTAGACTTCTGATTGTTAGAAACATGCTTTATAACAAACATGTATGATCTTTATCATTTTTAAGAGATCTCTAAAACTTAAAAAATAAATTGGATAATGGGCATTAAGGGGGCCACACGATGGGCTGAGCACTGGGTATTATATGCAACTGATAAATTACTGAACACTACATCTAAAACAAAATATGTACTACAGATTGGCTAGTGGAATTTAAATAACTAAAAAAAAGAAATACTAAAAAAAATTAAAAATAGGGGCACTTGGGTGGTTAAAGGCTCTGCCTTCAGCTCAGGTCATGATCTCAGGGTCCTGGGATCGAGCCTCTTGTCGGGCTCTCTGCTCAGCAGGAAGCCTGCTTCCTTTCCTCTCTCTCTGCTTGCCTCTCTGACTACTTGTGATCTTTGTCAAGTAAATAAATAACATCTTTTTAAAAAATAATTTTTAAAAAATGACCATAAAATAAAAGATACAGTTTCTGTGACAACAAATGATCAGGACTTAAAAGCAAAGCAGTAGCCATGAGAATAGAAAGCAGGGGAACAAACAGATGCTAACCCAGAGGCGAGGTGAGCCCGGCTGAGGCAGGCTGGGGGGCAGGGGCAGATGGAGCCATGTGTTTCCAGTCATCCTCTCAGACACATTTCCTGAGAGTCCCCTGAGGTGCACATTTCCACCACACTTTACAGGTAATGAAGCGGAGCCTCCAAGAGCTCAGAGACTAGAACTCCCATCCACCTGGCACTGACATTGATTTCCCTCTTAACCACCTTTCCTGGAGCACACAAGTCCTCCTCCGATGCAGCAGGATGGCACTAGGGAGCTAGCTCGGACAACAGAGGCTGGGTCATGAGGAGACTGGCAAGGCTGAACCGTGCACCCAGTCCTGTTGAACAGTAAGTCCCAGGGGCGCCTGCGTGGCTCAGTCAGGAGAGCATCTGACATACTGGGTGTGGAGCCTACTTAAAAAAAAAAAAAAAAAAAAAAAAGGAATAAACAGTAAGTCCCAGGGACGCCTGGGTGGCTCAGTTGGTTAAGCAGCTGCCTTCGGCTCAGGTCATGATCCCAGCGTCCTGGGATCGAGTCCCACATCGGGCTCCTTGCTTGGCAGGGAGCCTGCTTCTCCCTCTGCCTCCGCCTGCCACTCTGTCTGCCTGTGCTCTCTCTCTCTCTCTCTCTCTAACAAATATATAAATAAAATCTTTAAAATAAATAAATAAATAGTAAGTCCCAGATGCCCAAAGTGACCTTTAACAAATGAATGCCCACTGGCCGGCCTGGCTCAGGAGAATTCTTGACAATAGGACTTATGTTTTCCTCAGATTCCGTAATGCCTCTCCAGCATCAGCTGAAGCACAAGCCCTCCCCAAATTCACCGGGTGCTCAATAACTATGTATTGATGGGAGGGCAGCAGGATAACCTGAAGCAAATGGTGAAACTCCATTTGAGTCCTTATTTAGATCATGAGTGCTCTGAAAGCACTTTTCCCCCTCAAGAATTCAGCATGTAGGCAGTCAATGCATATTTGTGAAAACTAATAATTGTGACCCCACTGAGAGAGTAATTTAATCGTCGCAACGCTCCTTCAGCTAAAAAGAGACTGTAAGATCTGTGCGCCAACACTTCAACTAAATAGCCAGCCAAGCAAAGAGTACTTACTGAGATCCCTGTGTGCCCACATGGCGCTAGACACAATGGAGAATCATATGGAATGATAGTCATGGGCTCTACTTCTAAGGAATTTACTGGTGGCACAAGCAAGCTGAAATTCAAGAAGGGATTAGATAAATGAGTGTTACTTCTGGATGTCCTGGCAAGAGTTCCACAGGAATCCAGAGAAAGAGGAAACCAAGGATTCCAGAATCTAAGGAAAAGCAACTTGGGCCATGGGGTAAAGAAGAGAGAAAAAGAAAAAGACAAGGCTTCCCCAGCCCTGAAACCCCTTCTAGGAACAAAATGGCACTCTAGAGTATCCATAAGAGCACCCACAGCTTTCAAGTTATTCACTCCCCAGCACGACGTGGCTGCTGGCCAGGACTATTTCAGACCCTGACCACGTCTCTGTACGTCCGTGTGCCAGGGAGCTATTGCAAATTTAGGAACAACCCCACACCTCCCCAACACCCCTTAACGTTTCCACTGTTTGTTCAATAGGCAACAAGGCATATCTGGGTCTTTGCTCATTTCAGCCAGCCATCAGGCCCACCCACAGCAGAGACGAGGCCTTTTATAAACATACCACCTGAGATCTCTAGGGGGCGTAACTACTCATAGGAAAGGCTGGTTGGTGGTAAGAATCAGAGGATGAAGACAAGATGTCAGAGGAAACTAGCGCTTGACTGCATCTCAGTACAACATTCATATGAACCTATGGAAGGAAATGTACGGATATTTCATCCACAAATCAGGCTGTAATAGGGGTCCCATTTCTCCTTTAAGTAGAATCTATTTACATTTAGCTCTACATAAAACCGACTCTGGGGTTTGAAAAGCCTGCCTCAGCAACTAAGGTAGGCCCTCAAAGAAGGAATTAGCAAACAAAAAGGAGAAACAAATCGATAATAAATACAGAGAGCAAATTGATGGTGGCCAGAGGGAAGGGGTTGGGGGGATGGAGAAAGTGGGTGAAAGGGGGTGCCTTCCAGTTACCAGAGGAAGAAGTCATGGGGAGGAAGGGCGCAGCATCGGGAATAGCATCAATGGTACCGTAATAACGTTGTATGGTGACAGATGACAGCTACACTTGTGGTGAGCAGGGATGACAGACAGACTTGTCCAATTACTAGGCCCTACACCTGAAACTAATGCTACATGGTGTGTCAACTGTGCTTTAATTAAAAACAAACAAACACCTAGGGTCAGTCCTTTAGTGGGGCTGAACCATCTCTCCAAATGTCATTTTGGTCATATTGCTGCCCCAAGAGCAAAAAGCCGAGACAAAAGGCGCAAGGCTCTTTATATTGACATTGAAATCCCTTAGCCCACCAATTCAAGTTGATCTTTATAATCCTTTTCCCCCATTGTCCCTTCCCAACCACTTCTTAGCCCAAATTCAAACACATCCTATGCTTTCATACCCCTCTGCCTTGTGCATAGAGTTCCCTCATCCTAGGACTAAGTCCCTCCTGTTCTCACAAATTCCTCCTCAGATCCAACCATCTATTTCAGTGCCATCTCTTGCATAAAGTCTTCAACTAATCACTTGCTGAAAGTGCTTCCTTACTTTCCAACGTCCACATGCAGACATCTTTCATTCCTGTGTCCTGAACTCACACAGTAAGCTACCTGCCTCTGGATCTGCCTGCTTTCCACCCTCCAGAATGTCCCTTCTTCTCTATTCCCACTGCCTCTGCTCAGCTCAGGCCCACATCCCCTCTCCCCTGGAAGCTGCCCTCCTTTCCTGCCCAGTCTCTAGCCTCCAGCCCTGCCCACAGAGCTGCCAGACTGAACTTACTAGAAGATGAATTCCAATCATGTCAGACCCCAACATTCGGCCCGTCAACGTCTCCCCATGGTCTTCAAAGCAAAGTTTCAGCTGTTCAGATAAATATGAGCATTTTCAGTATCTGATCCCCTCTCCAGCCTTTCCCCGGAAAGCTCCAGACCAGTGGTAGTCAAACTTTAGTACCCACCAGAATCATTAGCATTCATACATATTCCCAGTCCATTCCACCCAGATATTCTGGTTCATTGGGTCACAGGGAGGGCCGAAGTACATGTTTTTGTAAATACTCATGTTTTTGTAAATACTCATGTTCCCCATATATTTGAACACCACATTATTGGGTTCAAATATATGGGGAACATGAGTATTTACAAAAACATGAGGTTGAAAACATTTGGTTCTGCATCAAAACCAAAAACATATAGTTCTGACACAGGTATTCGGAGAACCACACTTTGAGAGCACCTGAAGGAGACAAGATATACATGGGGCTGGAAACAAATCATTTTTGAGAAGCCAATGGCCTGGAGAAGGCTAGAAGTTGGGGAGCAAACCTGACGTCCCATGTGCTGCTGGGAAAATAGCAGTGTCTCTTTGTCTCATGTGCAGAAAGAGATAACAAAAGTCTCTCTTATGGGTGAAGGTTAGAGGACTTAGCACAACTGGCAGATGCTGGAGGAAAACAGTAAAAAGCAGCATAGTCCAGGGCCCGGTGTGTCACTGACAGTGCATCTGGTCTGGAAGGGACTTCAGGGATTCCTTCTTCAGCATCTTTCGCAGATTTTATCCAACTGTAGCTTGAAGGCTTCTAGGGACAGGGCCTCTGGGCACTACCTCCTGGGGCAGCCCACTCCATCCTTACACCCCCACCCCCGCCAGGCGTTAACCTTCTTTTTTCAATCTAGCAGAATTCTGCTTGTCAGTCACTGCCGTCCATGAATCCACATCTGCCTTCGGAACATCACCAAACACCCTCCTCATTTCCACATAACTATCTTTCAGACATTTGAAGGCCGCCATCTTGGCTTGGCGTTTTCTTCCTTGGGGGAGACGATAAACTACAGTGGCTAGAATTCTGAGTTCCGTGCTAGAGGCCTGGGCTTTCATCCCTAACTGGCTGGGTATCCCTGGGCAAGTCATCTGACATTGCTGAGCCTCAGTCTCACTGTCGCCCCCAGTTCTGTCATTCTGGGATGACACATCCCTGCTTACTCCTACCCCTCAGGCACAGGCATGATCCCAGCTGCCTCAGGGTGCTAGAATCTTTTTTATGCTGCTCCGCAAGAACACGACAGTGGTCTGAATGGAAGCTGCCAAGCTTTCAGAAACCCTGCAACCCAGACTAGAAATATGGACCATTCACAGTCCTCCAATCCCTTGGCCACAGTTAACTGGCCTAGAGTTAGGCACCTGACCCAAATTCAAGGAATGTCTTAGACCCTACTGTGGGATTTTAAAATTTTAGACAAGAGAGAATAAGTAGCAGTTCCTCTTCAGAGTTGGGACTGGAAAGAGTAAGGTAGGACAGTTCCTAGGGGTAGAATTCTCCTTGGAGAGGACTCATCAGAAAATAATGTCCTAGGGGCCCCTGGGTGGCTCAGTCGGTTAAGTGTCCAACTCTTGATTTCTTCTCAGGTCCTAATCTCAGGGTCATCAGATCAAGCCTTGCATCGGTCACCACACTGGGGGTGAACCTGCTTATGATTCTCTTTCTCCCTCTGCCCCTCCCCTCACCCCTGTGCATGCACCTGTGCTCTCACTCACATGCGCTCTAAGAGAAAAAAAGAAAGAGAAAATGACACCAATATGCAGAGAGACACACGAAGGAGAGGTGAAGAGGTAATGCGGAGTTCAAGTCCTTAGTTCTAGGTTATTTCTGAGGACTGCACTCTTGACCTTCCTCTTTATTAATTTCCCTTTTGTCCAACTGGGGTTCTCTCCTTACAAACAAGTCCAGAGTAATACCCACACCTTTCTAAGTCAGCCTTAAATGAAGAGAGCTCTGGCTTATCTGTTCCCTCTATATACCACCCCCGCAACCTAACTCTCCACTCCCCCACCTTCTGCCAACAGCTACTCCAGATGGGTAACACAGAGTCTGTGTATAATACAAGAAGGGCTGTCGCTTCATCCAGTCTGACCACTATCCAGAAGGGCAGTTCAAGACTGCATCTTAAAGCAGTCATGACACCTTGCAGATTCACAAAGAGCATATGGCCGCCTCAACCCCCCAGCTCTTTTTCCTGGAAACCAAGGAAGCCAGGACTTTCTGCCATGCTACAACAGATTAATCCAGTTTGTTTTCTTGTAGGGGTGGGAGCAGGGGGGGAGAGATGAGGTTTGGGACCTAATTGCAAACAAACACTTAGCCCTGTTAGATATCATGCATTGGCTTGGGGCCAGTGTTCACACCAACCAAGACTGTTGTGACTCAAGATTCTGTCATCAGTAGCAAAGGTTCCCAACTAGTCTAGCCATGGAATGGGTTACGAATGTGCCAGAATATTCATTCCCTCAGTTATCTGCTTGGTGGAACAAAGCTTGGTAGGGGCTTCCAACTGACAGCCTTATCATCTTCCCAGTATTCCTATCTCAAGTCTCCATAGCTATGGTAACATAGGAAATTCAATTTTTCATAACATAAAAGTATTTACTAACAAAATGATCATTTACAAAATTGGTCTCCACTTAAACATCTCTGCTTGCCTAATCATGGTGTATATTCTCATCCATTAAGTTATGTTTTTATTGCTTGTTCTCATTCAGATTTAGGATTTCTCTACCACAAATCATAAATGCAATGTGATTTGCTTGTATCAGGTTATTCAAGATTTTGCAAAAGATGCAGAAATTTATGAGGTTGATGAAAGTAATGTTGGAAAACTGGTTCACAAGTAAAGCCACTGTCCATGGGTAAGGGTACCAACCGACAGGAAAAGTCCACAGGAATGCTGCCTAATAATCAAAAGTGAATTATAAGAATACATAATGACTGAGAAGAAACTTTAAAAATGGTAAAAGTCAATCATATTTCAATACAACTGTGTTTAAAAAGTCAAATATGAACTAAGGAATGTTATCTTGTGCTAGCATCAAACTGTCAGAAAATCATATTCGACCCCTCTTACATAAAACCCAGCAACAGCTGGTTCAGTCTTTGTGTGGTTTAATAATTAGCATAGAGCCGAACTTATAATCAAAACTGTGTCATATGATCAAATTAACTTTCTTTTTTTTTTTTTTTAAGATTTATTTATTTATTTATTTATTTATTTGTCAGAGAGAGAGAGCAGGAGCGAGCACAGGCAGACAGAGAGGCAGGCAGAGGCAGAGGGAGAAGCAGGCTCCCTGCTGAGCAAGGAGCCGGATGTGGGACTCGATCCCAGGACGCTGGGATCATGACCTGAGCCGAAGGCAGCCACTTAACCAACTGAGCCACCCAGGCGTCCCTTAACTTACTTTCTTAATGTTTAGTTTTGCTTTTCAAAATAAAGCCCAATTTATTATTATTTTTTTTAATATTTACTACAAAATTTTGACCTTTGCTTAAGAATATCCACTTTGGGGGTGCCTGGGTGGCTCAGTGGGTTAAAGCCTCTGCCTTCGGCTCAGGTCATGATCTCAGGGTCCTGGGATGGAGCCCCCTATCAGGCTGTCTGCTCAGCAGGGAGCCTGCTTCCCCCCTCTCTCTGCCTCCCTCTCTGCCTGCTTGTGATCTCTGTCTGTCAAATAAATAAATAAAATCTTAAAAAAAAAAAAAAGAATATCCACTTTGACCTTTTCCCAACATCACCTGTCTTTGGATTATGAACTAAACTCACGTCATTGCCATCACTGCAACTTTCCACGGCGGCTCCTTGCCCCTTCCCACCACAGAAACAGAAAAGTCTCACCCCTCTGCCTCCCACGGGACAGGCCTTCAAAACTCGGAAGGCAGTTTCCATGGCTCCAGTGAAACTTCTTTTCTTCACAAACTTATTTCCTTTAAAGGTTTATCATCTGACAGAATTTGAAATTCTCTCCTTCACTCCGTTCAGTCATCTCACAGTTTCCTGAGGACCTGATACATGAGAAGCACTGCCGGGCACTGGGCATCCCCACTCTCCTGAGGGGGGACAGTAATGGATGGATGGACAGATGAATATCTGGACGTGCCTCCCATTAAAACAGTAAACACGTCTCCAGGGAAGCTGACTAACACAGGATAGATGAGCAGCCTCTTCTCTGACCCTAGTACTTCTGTTCATAAGCCTTCTTGTGGCATTTACTGTTTTTGGAAGGTGACGTTGCTTTGTGGACCACGTTTAGCTTGCCTCCAACTAAAACCACTACATCTTCTTACAAATGCTACTCTTGAAATGTTTATTCCTTTGCTCTGTTTTGCACAACTGTTCAATTATTTTCTTGGACCCTGTGCTGAATTTTAAGATTTTTTAAATTTATTTATTTGAGAGAGAGAGACAGAGTGAGACAGCATGAGAGGGGAGGTCAGAGGGAGAAGCAGACTCCCCATGGAGCTGGGAGCCTGATGTGGGACTCGATCCCAGGACTCCGGGATCGTGACCTGAGCCGAAGGCAGTTGCTTAACCAACTGAGCCACCCAGGCACCCCCTGTGCTGAATTTTATATTGATCCTTACTAATTTCCAACTTATCTTTAGCCCACCCTTCCAACTGACACACATTTAGATGAAGTAGAACGCCTAACATCACTGCTGTCTTCAAATTTAAGGAAAGAAGCAAAATGCTCATTTTAAAACAGAGTGCTTGAATAAAGCTACTGTAGAATTTTAGACAGTCTAACCATTACTCTGAGAAAAATGACTAACCTGCCTGAAAGCCATGGTTAACTGGGCTCTGTGTTATCATTAGGTAACCATACGCATAGCTTTTTTTTATTTTTTAGAGACAGGAAGAGAGAGAAAGGGGTGGGTAGAAGCAGACGGAGAGGGAGGGAGAATCTTAAGCACGCCCCACACCCAGTGCAGAGCACGATGCGAGGCTCAGTCTCAGGACTCTGAGACCATGATCTGAGATGAAATTAAAAAGCTTAACTGACTGAGCCACCCAAGTGCCCTACCAACTGCATAACGTCTGCCATCATTGGAAGACACACCCTTTCTTCTCTTTTCTAAGGTGGATGCTCAGGAAACTCATTCTTTCCATAACGGATGCATTGAGGAACTATCAAAGAAGCACTTAGAATATCTCAGGTCCCCTTATTATTCAAAAGGCGCTCTCAGACTTCTGCCTCCTAACACTGGACATACCTGGCAATAGGTAATTAGTGGGACAAATGGTGGTTTAATGGCCCTCTCCTAGACACATAATCTTTGCAAGGGCAGGAATCAAGTTGACTTTTTCATCACGTCTTCTTAGGACCTTGCAGAGTGCAACCCCCATGACAACCACTCCATAAACTCAATAAATATTTGTTAAATATAAACATAAAATAAGTCTCATTTCTGCCACTAACTGTGTAACATTAGTAAGTCCTCGAATTCCTCTGGGTCCCACTTCATTCATTTTAAAATAAAAGGAATGAGCCAGATCATCCCAAAGTTTCCTTTTCTAATATTAATATTCTATATCTTGATCCTGTGAACTCTCTGTCCCTATTCTCCCATCAGAGACTCTTGTTTCCAGAGTATGGACAAGTTATAACCACATGAACACCCTAGACCATGGAAGGGCCTGGGGTGAAACGATGCTGAATGAAGGGTTTCTACAATCTCTGGGACTCGGATTTCCAAGTGAATACAAAATAAAAATAAACATTTAGGTGGCCAAATGAGTGTACACTTCTTTCAGTATTAACATTTTTCCTGAAAAACTTCTAACACAGAAACACTTCACAATTACAGTCGGAGACCTCTGGCAACACAGAGAAATGCTTTGAGAAATGATATACACAAAGTTCCAGAAAATGAGAAGGGGTATCTACTCCATAACAAGTAACAGGTTGACTTCGTCAGGAATGCTAAATCCGTATCCTGCAAGAGAAATGTTTCCCCACACTTTACATCCTCAAAAAAAAAAAAAAAAAAAAAAAAAAAAAGGGTCAGCAGCTAGCATGAATATTCTCCTGTCTGCTAGCTTTGATGGATGTCTGTCTTTCTGCAAGCTTTACCTACAATTATGGCCTCAGACATTAGCGGTACACGTAAAGGAAACTTATTTAGTCCACTTTTAAAATTAGAGCACTTTCATTTCATCATCAGCCTCCCCTCTACTTCCTGTGTTATCAGATGTTCGAGAGAGAGCCAGCAGGCTGTTTGTGAAACTGGCAACTTGGCAGACAAAATATGTATGTTCAACCAGCATTCTTTTAAATAAGAAGCTGGTATGAGTCTAGCCTTGTAAGAGCGATAGGCAAGATATACATATGCAGAAGGTATACACCCAGAAGAAAAAATACCAAGGAATTTCCAAAATGACTAAGCCAAATCTAGAGGTCTCTTTTGAACTCTTCAGATGTCTTCACTTTAATGATCTCCTTTAAAGAGGACACATCCAATTTAATCTCTGCTATGGAGGGACATACCCATAACCCCTCCCGGAGCAAACAATTCTGATTGTTAGTTGCTATAACAGCATACTGATTCTTTTGGGGAACAGGGTATCATACGTGGTCCGTTTTTACGTATGGAACCAGTAAAAAAGATATACTCTATCAACCCTGTATTGCTTTGAATCAGCTTCAAGTTTCTCTTTAGCTACATCCCGACTACATGACACAAGACAAACCTGCTCCAGGGAAATGGCTGATGATCCAAATGACACAAGTAGCACAGGCCCCTAAGAAGGATACTCATGAGAGGGATAGCTTCCTAACAGAAGCATTCAAAAGTAAGTAAGTAAGTGTCCCTACCAAGAGTAAGGAAAATGGACAACCATCCACGAAAGCACCCATGCATGTGGACATCCATCCAACCCCCATGTATTGAGTGATTGGGAATTGATATTCTATTTGTCATGCAAAAGACATCAGCAGTGGAGACCAGTGTTTTCTTAAAAAACGTAAACTCAGTGAGACTAAAATAGCTTCCAAGTGTTCTTTCCCCACAGAAAAGGCAATTTTATCAATTAGATTTTGCTCATTTCTTGGGTGTCTTGGAAAACCAATCAACCACTGTTTGCCTAAACTATAGCAAAATGGCTAAAACAGGAAGTCTTCCTCTCAAAAGTCCATATGACAAGCCTACCATGGTTCCAGTAATTTCTCCAACGGGCAGATAGAGTCATGTACAGCATAAATCATCCTATTTCCTTGGCCATCTCAGACACACTCTCAGTCATGTGAATGGCAGTGGAAACTAAATTGAAAAGCTGTCAAAACATCCTGTAATAATAGGGAAATTAACAGACCTATTTTGTCACGTATATTTGCCTCCATTTCCCCCCCTCCATCCCATTATTTTCCTATAGAGCCACATTCATAAATCCACACGTGGACCATAATAATCAGTATGTGTAAAATATTAAATACATGCATTTTTTCATTCCCACAGCATCATGTTATATTCTCCTAAGACTCAACTTGGGGTAATGTCCATAAACTGAAAGCTATTATGATGTCATTTAAGGTTCTGTTTAAAATTCTATTGTGAAGGAGAACTTGTTTGCTGAAATAAAACACTATACTTTGATGAATTTTGAAAACTAACAGATTAAGACCCAGGAATGCAAAGTAAACCACGTTCAACCACACACAGTAGAACCACATGGATTTCATTGGCTGTAAAAAGTCTCAGATGTTAACCTGTATTACCCCCAGGTTTTTATTTATTTATTTTTATTTTATTTTTAAATTTTTTCCAAGTCAGGTTTATTAAGGTATAATTTACACACAGTAAAATTCATACTTTTGGTATACACAGTTCTGTGAGTTTTAACAAAGGTACATAGTCATGGAACTACCACTGCAATCAAGGGATAGAGCATTTCTATCACCCTGAGAGTTCTCTCTCTCTCTCTTTTTTTTATTAACATACAATATATTATTTGTTTCAGAGGTATAGGTCTGTGATTCATTAGCCTTACACAATTCACAGCGATCACCACAGGACATACCTCCCAGCTTTTTAAAAAGGACAAGAACGGATACAGGGTGACGTGTCCAAGTAACGTACCCAAGGTGGCAAAAGTAGTGTCAGAGTCCGTGAAATATACACCCATGTTTTCTTACTTCTCGTCATAAAGACTGTCATAAAGACTCTTAGCACCCTAAGAGGACATCAATCCAGATTTGATTTGACAAGTGTAAAAATATGACTCAATGATAAGTAGCAGGCTTTAGCCCATACAGAATGAGTGAAGGTGCAGACATCACAACAGTAAACAAACCAATCCCCTATCTCTCCCCCTTACCCAGAAGATCAGTCCCATGAGGCTGAGAAAAAGGCCAAGGAGTTCATATAAACAAATTTAACCTGAATTCAACCTACTTGGATTAGCTGGGTACAAGTCCAACTCCTTCCTCTGGATCCTGGAATTCCCCATGACTCCATCATTTCTCTCCTAACTGAGGGGCGCCTGGGTGGCTCAGTGGGTTAAAGCCTCTGCTTTCAGCTCAGGTCATGATCCCAGCGTCCTGGGATCGAGCCCCGCATCGGGCTCTCTGCTCATCGGGGAGCCTGCTTCCCTTCCTCTCCCTCTGCCTGTTTCTCTGCCTACTTGTGATCTCTTTCAAATAAATAAATAAAATCTTTTAAAAAAATAATAAAATAAAATTCCTAACTGAAAGTAAAATATGAACATAGTAGAAAAAGGGAAACGTCAGAGAAATATCTAAGACAAAAAGCCTTCCATCCACCCAAAAGCAACTACTATCAAAAATTTCTTGGGGCGCCCGGGTGGCTCAGCGGGTTAAGCCTCTGCCTTCGGCTCAGGTCATGATCTTGGGGTCCTGGGATTGAGCCCTGCATCGGGCTCTCTGCTCAGCAGGGAGCCTGTTTCCCCTTCTCTCTGCCTGCCTCTCTGCCTGCTTGTGATCTCTCTATCAAATAAATAAATAAATAAAATCTTAAAAAAAAATTTTTTGTGTATCCTTCCAAGAAAAAAAGCTCTCTATGCATATATTGATATAAATGTAACTTTTAAAAATTATATATCTACAAACACCCTGGTTTGATTATCTTCACTTAGGTAGCCAGGAGCTCAGTCTCACTGGTCCGGATGATAACCTGGTCATTTCAAGGACAGAAATCTGTTGTTAATCAAAGTTAATGCTGTCTCAGCTGACACTGAACTTCTAGAGCCTGGGAATACAGCTAAACAGCTAACAAAATATAGAAAGGGAAGAAAGGAAATAAAAAGATAAAGAGGTATTATATATAGGCCAACACCTGGCAGACAGATGTTCATTCAAAACTTTCTAAATGACTTATTGACCAAATACATGAATGAATGGAAAAACCAGGATAGGCATATTGTTAACACATATGACATTTAACATATTAAATTTTAACTGATAGGGTCCCAATTCTCCAAAAAGTGAGCACCCTTCTTGATCTACACTGTTCGGTATGGTAGACACTGGCCACAGATGGCTATTGAACATTTGCAGTGCCTTCTCGAAGTGTAAACTATGTACCGGATTTCAAAGACTTGGTATTTTAAAAAAAAGATGTAAAATATCTCATTGATAATATTTATATTGATTATATGTTGAAATGACAATATTTTAGATATTGACTTAAGTAAGCCATGTTATTAAAATTTCTTTTTACTTTTTTCTTTTTCTGCAGCTACAAGAAAACCTTAAATTCCACATGTGGCTCACATTGTACCTTTTTTGGACAGCACTGATCTAGAACATAGCTCCCATTACAGCATTGACTACGTCTGTCTTTTCCCTGCTCTATCCCAGCACAGGATGTTGGAAATAGTAGAAGCCCAGTGAATATATACCAGATGAAAAGCTGGTTGTAGTATATAGATAAGGCCATGAGTAGGCCTTGGACTGGATAGCAGAAGGTCCTTGTCCTGACCTTTTATGGACAAGCAGCAGCATGACTTTGAACAAGTCACTGAACCTACCTAGGCCTTGTTTTCCTCATCTTTAAAATGGGCATAAAAATAAGGTCTTCCTTACAGGGAAACTGCATGGACCAAATGAAAGAATGTCTACAGAAAAGGGTAAAACCTGTGTCGGGTCCCTCCTGAGTTCTAGTATTCTCTACCACCAACAGTCCCAGAAGAAGCAAGATGCAAAAAAATACCAAAATAACAGGGTAAGAAAGTAACCAGAGAAATTCCTGTATCTAGTATTTCCATCCCAGCGTGTGATAGAAAAATCGAGACAAAGACAGGTGTGAAGGATATTCTCCCAGAAGTGGAAACTTGAACATTCATCACTCCCTTTTCACTGCATCTCACCAACCAACCAACCACAGCTGACAAAGGGACTTGCAGATGCCTTCCTCCAGGGGCCACAGGAAAGTTAATGAACTGGGAGGAGGCAGCCTCCTCTGGGCTACTGACGAAGCCGCAGGCGCGGCCAATCGTACCGCGCCACCTGGGGCTCACAGCTCTGTGGGAAAATTCATAATCGTGGGGGCCTCAGAGGCCTCAGTGGGGAAAGTTCCACGGGCCCTCAAGTCAACTCGCCCTTGTTAATTGTTTCAGGCGCAGCTCGCAGGGTGAACTTACCTTATTCTACAGGGCGGGCAGGGCACCTGGCAAGAGAAACCCAAAGGGCCCTGGGACATGCTGTGGCTTTTTAGCGAACAGCAGGGTAGATGTCCGCTATCCCAGCTGGGGACCTTCTTCCCTGAGTCAAAGATTATTGCGAAATGGAATGAGGGTCCTTGCAGGGGGGCATTTAGGGAGCCTTCAGGAGCCCACTGCAGAGTGATTAAGCCACAGCAGAGAAAGAGCAGACCCAAACACCCACAGCCTTGAGGCAGGAGAGCAGCAGAACAAAATTAGTCGGGCTCAAGAGGCCAAAGGTCAGATTCTCCCCTCAGCCTCTGCAGGGAACCACAGAAGCCCCAGAAGTGAATGACTTACCATCAGTATGGCCACCGCATGAAGGAGAGCAGGGAGGGTGCGGTGACTTCCCCTTTGCTACAAGGGTCTGACCCTCCGCCCTTCTCTGAGGGCTGCTCCCTGTGACGTGGAAGCGAGTCATGCGTGTGGCCAAGCTCCAAGCCGTGACCCGCCTCATTGCAGCCCACAGGGCCTGAGCTGCCGCCTGCTCCTCTAAGCAGAAGGCCAAGGGACAGGGCACCAGGCAAAGAGCAGGGCCCCCAGAACACAGCTGTGCCTCAGAAGCAACAGGCAAGACTTGTGGAAATTCACCTTCCTGGGACTAACCCCCCGTGAGAGTCTGGTTCAGTAGGTCTGGGGTGAGAGCCCACTCACCGGCCCTTGAAACAAAGTGGTCTAGAGAACTCAGGGAAGTTTCCTCATCCCTGGTCCTGCTTCTTCCATGAGCTTTCTTCATCCCTCGTCTCCCCATGGAAAACAAGGCAGTGAAAGGAGACTTAGGAGAAAGCAAGGCAAGGTGGAGAACATTCTAGAGTCTGAAGGCCCTCGTTCCAAAGAGAACTGTTCCCATCTTTGTGCAAGTCATTTACACTCTCTGAAACTTTGTTTTCTTGTCTAAGAAATGGCGATAAAACTTTCTACCCACGCAGGGTCATGGCAGGGGAGGGGGAAGACAAATGCACATAAAGTGCCCACTGCGTTACTCCTAATAATTGTCAAAAAAGCATTTCTCCACATGCGTATCTCTATGAGAAAAACTGTACATTAAATAATGGACTTAATCAGGCATAAAGGGAAAGAAAAAAAATTAAATCACAACAACCAAAACCTGTAGTAAGGGGCCACAGATTCAGGTCATAGGGAGATGGTAGGAAGACACCCAGAGCAGTGATGCCTCGCTGTCTCCAGGAGTCTACAGAGAGAAGATCAGGGAAATCCACAGATCCACAAAGATTTAGGCACAAAGCTACAGGAAGATATGTTGCAACATTAGTTGCAGAAGGGGAAAATTGAAGAATAATCTACAGGTATTTTTAAAAATGTTTTAAACATTATGATGAACATATGTTACTTCATTTAAAAAAATGTTCCTTTTTATATTTAGGAAAAGATTTTGGAATCCATATGATGAGCTGAAAACATTTTTAAATATCTTTCTTCTAAACTTCAGTAGAGTATTCAGATTAGAACATTCATATCAACAAAGGAAGGCCAGATAATGCATATGCCTCTAAATGTTCCCCATGGGAACAAAAGGCAAAATACACTATAATTCTGGGTACCATTGAACTGCTGAAGTACAAGCATGAGGAGGAACAGGGGAGGCAGAGGGAAAACAATGCATATAAAGAAGCAGGTGAGATCTCCAGCATAATACTGAATAATATTAGAAGAATAAGGTTTACTGCTGGGGCGCCTGGGTGGCTGTGGGTTAAAGCCTCTGCCTTCCGCTCAGGTCATGATCTCAGGGTCCTGAGATCGAGCCCCTAGTAGGGCTCTCTGCTCAGCGGGGAGCCTGCTTCCTCCTCTCTCTCTCTGCCTGCCTCTCTGCCTACTTGTGATCTCTGTCTGTCAAATAAATAAATAAAATCTTTTAAAAAAAAATAAGGTAGGACGCCTGGGTGGCTCAGTTGGTTAAGCGGCTACCTTCGGCTCAGGTCATGATTCCAGCATACTGGGATTGAGTCCCACATCGGGCTCCTTGCTTGGCAGGGAGCCTGCTTCTCCCTCTCCCTCTGCCTCTGCCTGCCACTCTGTCTGCCTGTGCTTGTTCGCCCTCTCTCCCTCTCTGACAAATAAATAAATAAAATCTTCAAAAAATAAAAAAATTTTACTGCTTCCCTTCCCCCTACACACACACACACAATGATAAGAACTTTGGAAACCAAACTCAGCACCACCTAACAAGTCCTTTCCCACACAGACTAACAATCTATTTTTGTATTCCAGGGAGATTTGCAGCAAAGAATACAGCTCCACTAAAAAGAGGAAACAATTTCTATGCTGTACCTGGGTTTTTCTCACTTCCTTATTTTAAAATAATCACCCAACAAATTTTAAAAAATCCAGAACAATAGTACAGTGTCCTATGCACTGGGTATGTATCACTGCAGACATTTTGCAACTAAACAGAACAGATTCCAGTGTTCTGAGTAATTTGCCATCTTCTCAGAAAACTTATAATGATATATTACAGTGCTGGGGGCTGGAAGAAACCTTCCAAATCATGTGGTCCAACCCCATCATTTCACAGATGAAGATCCTAGGAAGCAAACTGCCTACTCCAACACACTAAAGACTCTAATTAAAACATCAGCTCCGGGCACCTGGGTGGCTCAGTGGGTTAAAGCCTCTGCCTTCCACTCAGGTCATGATCCCAGGGTCCTGGGATCGAGCCCCACATCAGGCTCTCTGCTTGGCAGGGAGGCTGCTTCCCCTCTATCTCTCTCTCTCTATCTCTCTCTCTCTGCCTGCTTCTCTGCCTACTTGTGATCTCTGTCTGGCAAATAAATAAATAAAATCTCTAAAAAAAAAAAAATCTGCTCAATTTTAAGGTAGCTGGCAAATTTGCAGAGGGGGTGGGAAATAAAACCTCGAAAACACTTTTTACTGGAATGGTAATTATGATCAGCAGGCCTACTGAACGAAAAAGCAGTAAGGATTATGACGGAAGTATAACCTTCCTCTAATGTCAGAACCACTTACATCTGGAAAACTGAGACTAAAAGTTGCCAGAGCTCACACATTGAATCTTTGAGTAGCGGCAGAGGAAGAGAACTCAGGAACTCGGCTCTGAAGTCTGTTGGCCTAAGCACCAAACAGTGGCCTAATTTTATACCTAAACTGACAGGTATCGGGACGCCTGGGTGGCTCAGTTGGTTAAGCAGCTGCCTTCGGCTCAGGTCATGATCCCAGCGTCCTGGGATCAAGTCCCACATCGGACTCCTTGCTCGGCAGGGAGCCTGCTTCTCCCTCTGCCTCTGCCTGCCTCTCTGTCTGCCTGTGCTCGATCTCTCTCTCTCTAACAAATAAATAAATAAAATCTTAAAAAAAAAAAAACCTGACAGGTATCAAGGAGTCACCTGGATGTGACGGTGCCTCTACTTCCAGAAAAGTGGAGATTGGAGAAAATGGTCCATGCACTACAGAGGGACATGACCACTGATCTGGCAAAGGAAGAGGACCTTAGATCCTTGCTTACATATACTCAGTGGACCCTTGACCAGCAGCATCAGCATCATCTGGGAACTTGTTAGAAATGCGGAATCTTGGGGCACCTGGGTGGCTCAGTGGGTTAAAGCCTCTGCTTTCAGCTCAGGTCATGATCCCAGGGTCCTGGGATCGAGCCCCACATCGGGCTCTTTGCTCCATGGAGAGCCTGCTTCCTCCTCTCTCTCCCTGCTTGCCTCTCTTGTGTACTTGTAATCTCTGTCTGTCAAATAAATAAGTAAAATCTTAAAAAAAAAAAAAGAAATGCAGAATCTTGGGTGCCTGGGTGGTTCAGTCAGTTAAGCATCTGCCTTCAGCTCAGGTCACGATCCCAGAGTCCTGGGATCAAGTCCTGCATCAGGCTCCGTGTTCAGCAGGGAGTCTGCTACTCTCTCTGCCCCTCCGCGCTGCTCGTGATCTCTCTCTCACACACTCTCTCTAAAATAAATAAAAACTTAAAAAAAAAAAAAAAGAAAGAAATGCTAACTCTTGGGCCCCACCCGGACCTACCAAGTCAGAATGTGCATACTGACAAAATCCCCAGGTCCCTCTGAACACAGGAAAGTTTGAGAATCACTTGTTTAGACAATGCAGCAACAAAAGAAGTATAATTGACTACCTATAACCCCATTTACTCTAAGTTTTTGGAATAATTATCTTATTACCAGATCTGCTCTCTAAAGCTTTTGATCTTTAAATTTTAAATGTTCTAAAATTTAGCCTAAATTTCAAATAGTCTCAGTGAATATCTTAATGAGTAGTCATGTTTTTCCAAAAGGTACTTCAGTGTTAAGAAAATATACATACACACACACACACACACATATGCTGGGAGCTTTACCATTTTTAAGGATTACATGGATTTTAACTTGAGGTCTTTTTTATATTTACATTCTGCTGAGGTCATAGGAGAAACATGACCAATATTTCTTCAGGGGAAAATTAGAAACCCCAGGGAAACCTGGTGCAGGAGGAAGACAAGATTTACAATAGAAATGTGTTTCCAGGGCACCTGGCTAGGTGGCTCAGTCTGTTAAGTGTTTAACTGTTGATTTTAGCTCAGGTCATGATCTCAGGTTCGTGGGGTCGAGCCCTGTGTCGGGCTCTGTGCTCAGTGCAGAATCTGCTTGGGACTCACTCTCCTCCTCTCTCTGTGCCTCCCCCCCCAATAAATAAATAAAATCTTAAAAAAAAAAAAAAAAAGAGGGCGCCTGAGTGGCTAGCGGTTAAGCCTCTGCCTTCAGCTCAGGTCATGATCTCAGGGTCCTGGGATCAAGCACCACATCAGGCTCTCTGCTCAGCTCGGAGCCTGCTTCTCCCTCTCTTTCTGCCTCTCTGCCTACTTGTGATCTCTCCCTGTCAAATAAATAAATAAAAATTTTAAAAAATTAAAAAAGAAGAAGAAGAAGAAATGTGTCCTTGCTGAAAAAGAGGAATTTCATATAAGGGAATTTTATGGTCAAGAGGCTGTGAAGGTCACATGGCCCACCCATGAGTCCAAAGCTGAATCCCTTTAGGCCACATTGACCTGTGAGTGGAGACACATACTCCCAGTGATGTGAAACTCACCACCTCCAAAGGCAATCCATTCTACCTTTGCATGCTCCATTAGAAAGGTTTCCAGAAATTTGTCTCCCTATAACTTTCAACAACCCTACAATCAGTAACTCCATAATTACTGTCCCTACTATTAATTCAACCCCATTATCAATTTCCCATTACATTTCCCACTGGGATTTTCTTTCTTAACACAGAAAGTTGAAGATACAAGTCTCATGTATTTATGTATTTAATTCTATGAGAGAAGGGCATCTTGTTGTAGTGGGGTATATGAAATTTTAATTTTTTGCTTTTATTTTGAGGCACCCTTAGGAAAACCTCGTGTGTACCAGAGAAGTATCAGAATAAGTTATCATAAGTTATAGAGACTATCACTAAGGGCATAATCATATCAGAAACCTAGTTTGGGAGAGTACTGTTCTTAAACATTGTTTTAACCCTAAGCCTCCCGGGAGTCAAAGCATGTATGAAATGGTGATGAGAAGGTGATGCTTTGGAAATGTTTGAGACTCTCTGGCCTTGGGGAATCATCAGTTATCAACCCTGGAAAGTATTTCAGATCAAGTCTCATTCTGGCCTCCTACAGGGAAGGAAATGGAAACTCAGAGAGGGTAAGTGACTTGCCCAATACTGGGCACCCAGTTAGTGTCATGGAGTGTCCCTACACCTGCTCAATGCTCTGTCTGGCATACTGCCAGACTCTTGAGTCTGGAGTTTGTTAAGGAAGCTTGCCCAGCATAAAAACCAGAGATACAGCTCCACATTACTGGGCCGACCAAGGGCCATGGCTATGTGTACCTGAAAAGCAAGCCATCCTGGCACACACATACCCCTCAGATCCCAAAGTCCACAAGTCTAACACCAGGTGAGAAAGCTCTATCGGAGCCATAAGCCAACCGCTCTTCCTTCTCTTTCCTAGAACTCCATCTCTCCCTACCTATCCACTGATGCTGAACTGCAGAGTTTCCACCAAGAAGCTTATTTTAATCTCCCATTAAAATAATCTCTTTCTGATGACAGGTTATTTATTCCCAGAACAGAAACACTGAGGAACACTTCATTCTTTCGGAAACACTTGAAGCTGAAGGCTCACAGCATACAGAGCCAGAGTCCTTAGTAGAAAGTAAATGATTACAGGCGATCGATTTATCCATGCATCTAAACATTAGGCTCTTTGAAACGATATTAAAAGAATCCTTCCTATCATGTATTTTTTTTAAATAACACCATTGGAATATTTTAAAGAGCAATCTGTTAGGTCATGCAGCATGAGAAGATAGCACAGGGACAATAAATCCATGGAGCCCTGAATGACAGGCTGGTGGGTCACAGTGACCTGTCCATGAGATCGTAAGGGACCACAGCAGGGACAGAAAGCCCATCTGCAGAAATAGCTACTTGTGCTTCAGTTCTTCGTAAGTTTAGGCAGATCAAAACTCCCTCAAGGCGACAAGGAACAATCATGTAGGACTGGATTATGTGCGTTTTCTATCACTGTGGTCCTCTGTAGCAAAGAAAAGCAAACCCTAGAAGAATTTCTTATCCAGGTGAGATATCTTTTATATTAATGCTCGTCATTTATATCACAAATTAGCCAGGATCTAAGGCTAAGAGATCTGGCCCTACTTATTGGTTTAGAGCAGCCCATTGCTGGATAAAAGTACCGAGGAAGCTGTATCAGCTTCCCAGTCACTGGGAATTAGTGAATTCTTGATTCAGCCCATCAGGGAAGACGGGGTGGATGAGTCCCATTCATGCCTGAGTCCCAGCAGGGATAACTGAGCCCCATTAAATCAACCCATAACTGTCCAGGCTTCTTGGCTGGCATCAGGTATGTAAGACCTCAAACAGCAAGGGAACAGAGATAAACACAGAGCCCACTCAGAGCCCACAGTGAGGCAAAAATAGAAAGCAAAAGAGGAAGGAGAGCTGTGACATGCCTCCATCCCAGAACGCGCCTTCCGCTCCTGCTCATCAGAGTGTATGTCACACTTCCTGGGGCCACTGAAGTCATGAGCCCTGGCCAAGGGGACCAGAACCTTCCCACTTTAAAAGGAGAAACAGGGCAAAAGACAGAAGCTCAGCTAGTGGGAAATAGAGAAGAAGGGTATTTCTCTCTAAACATCTTGTCCAAAGTGACACATTTTCTGCAACAGTCATAAGGTCCCTCATGATAAATTGGAAGCAGCTTACAGGCAGGAAAGCTGTCTCACCTGAAATGCCTGGGACCTGGATGAAACTTTTTTATTTATTTATTTATTTTTAAAGGCTTGGTTAGCTTTCCTTGAGAAGACAGCCTTACCTTCGGAAATGGCCTTCTTCACCACAGCTACGTAGGTCTCAGGCTCGTCATCGCAGGTGAGCTCCTGCCAGTGCGCCCAGTCGGGAAAGTAGTCCAGGAACTCCTCGCTGTCCTGCACCCCGCACAGCAGCCGCACCACGCGGTGCGGGGGGTGGAAGGCTCTCTGCAGCAGTGGCAGCAGGGCTGGCCGGCAGAAGCACTGCGCCAGCTCGGCAGACAGGAGCACGACGACGCAGCGGGCGCCGAGGAAGAAGTTCAGGTCTTTGGCGGAGAAGGAGGTGTCAGGGCTCAGCCTGTAAGTCAGCATCTTTTGGCTGCGCATCTGCCGGCTGGACAGGAAGAGGTCCTGGAGGTACTGGCACCACTCCTCGGCATCCGGGCTGTACACGATGAGGATGTCGCATCTTCCAACCGCCCCTGAGTGAGGACGAGGCGGAGAAGCATGGTGACACACCTGCTCTTTCTAGGGCTCCCACGACCTGCGCGATAAAGCATGCAGACGGGGTCCTGGCCCCACCACCTTTCATAGTCTGTCCCCGCCGCAGCTGTCATACCTCCCCCCTACTTCCAGGCTGCGTTCCAGCCGGACCTGTCTCCCTGTCTCTGCCCCTAGACGCCATGCCATTTCAGAATTTTATGTAAGCTGTCACGTCTGCTGGCATGCTCTTCCACCCCCAGCTGACGCCAAATAAGATGATGGTGACCACAATGATGACACCAAGAGTAAACACTTTATGAAGAGCTTCCTGTGTTCCAGACGCTCTTCCAAGCACATTGCCTAGTAAGCTCCTTTAATCATCGCAGCCACCTTACAAGGTGGAGAATACTAGTAGACCCCCTTTTAAAGATGAGAAAACAAAGGTGTGGCAGCTTATGTATTTTACTCATGATGACAGAGTCAGAATTTGAACTCAGACAGTTTGGTCCCAGAACCTGGCTCTTTCCCAAATACAGTGGTTAGAAGCACAGGTACAGAATCAGGTGCCCAGAGTTGGCATCTTGGCTCTGTGAATTGTTAGCTGTGTCACCTTAGGCACATTACCTTAATAGTCTAAACCTCAGTTGACTCATCCTGGAAATGGAAATATAATGGCAATATTTATCAATGATTTGTGAGAATGAAATTAGATATTTCATATAAAGTGCTGAGCACAGCACTTGGCATGTGGTAAGCCTTCAATAATTGGTAGCTGCTGTCCTCCTCCTCTCATTAATAGAAACAAGACATGAACGTAAACAGCAGCTGTGGGTGATTTAATGCTTTGATCTACATAATACCATTGGTCGGGGGTGGGGGGTGCCTGGGTGGCTCAGTCGGTTAAGGGACTGCCTTCGGCTCAGGTCATGATCCTGGAGTCCCAGGATCGAGTCCCACACGGGGCTCCCTGCTCTGCAGGGAGTCTGCCTCTCCCTCTGACCCTCCCCCCCCTCATGCTCTCTCTCTCTCAAATAAATAAATAAATAAAATCTTTAAAAAATTTTTAAAAAATGCCATCAGTAGGGTGTCCCTCACCATACCTGGGCAGGGACATAGGCTTTCTTCCTCTCATAAGACATAAATGCCAGAAACAGAGTCCAAAGCTTCAGAGAAGCAGTGAGTTAAAAAGAGCTTTGGGGGATCACCTGGCCCAAACTCCTCATTTACAGATAAAAGAAACATTTCATCAGGGAAGGTGAAGGGACTTGCTTAAACTTACACCCAGCAAACTAGTCACGAAGCCAGGACTGAACCTCAGGGTGTCCCCTGATCCCCTGTCCAGTCCTCCCATCAGTCTACCTGCTGCCTCCCATCAGGGATTCGGTCAAGAATCATACAAATAGGGGTGCCTGGGTGGCTCAGTGGGTTAAAACCTCTGCCTTTGGCTCAGGTCATGATCCCAGAGTTCTGGGATCAAGCCCCGCGTCGGGCTCTCTACTCAGTGGGGAGCCTGCCTCTCTCTCTCTCTCTGCCTGCCTCTCGGCCTGCTTGTGATCTCTGTCAAATAAATAAATAATTTTTTTTTTAAGTGCAGAAGTAAAAAGCAATAGCCACCAACACCCCCCACCTATACTGACAAATATACTAGCAAAATCATGTCAACAATTTTTTACAAATGGGCTGGAAAGAGAATAAGATCTTGGGAAAGGCAGGCTGTGGTCCCACACATTAGTGATGAAGCCACTGGTGCTGTTTTCAATGGGTGGTAGAGAAATAAGGAAGAGAGAAGAGTATTTCCAAGAGCATAATAAGTACTCTTAAGAAAGTAACTCAGATCTGCCTCCCTACTTGTGATCTCTGTCTGTCAAACAAATAAATAAAATCTTTAAAAAAAAAAAAGAAAGAAAGAAGCAAGCAACTCAGATCTTGGAACAATGACTGACTTATCAGGAAAAGCAAGCAGCAACTTTAGAATGCCCTGACATGTGGCCCTGAGCAATGGATGCCACTTTTATGAGGAGACACTGACCCAAAGCAAAGCAAACCAACAATCTCAAATGACAAGTTCCGGGGTCACAGAGGGAGTGAGTATTCATTTCACCCCGGATCCTGCCGCAACACACCCCGTTCCTCTGTTACCAGCACAACGCAGTATCTGCTGGCATCAAAGACCTCTAGTCATCAAAGGGAGTGCAAATATTAATAATGAGGGAAACT
The DNA here is from genome assembly GCA_003697995.1 of Taxidea taxus jeffersonii. Lineage (NCBI taxonomy): Eukaryota > Metazoa > Chordata > Mammalia > Carnivora > Mustelidae > Taxidea > Taxidea taxus. The sequence goes on along the minus strand of RCUC01151594.1, from coordinate 19,403 downwards.
GGCTGTGGGATAATATGAGAACTCTAACATCTTCAGTTTTTCAATATATATAAAACTTCTAAAATAAAACTTTAAGATACAATTTAAATTAAAAAACACTTACGGGGTTAACCTCTTCTGTATGGAAAACATGGAAAATGTCTCATTCCTGGGGTGCTGGTGTTAATTTGACACTCGACCCACCCCCACTCCTTTGAGCAAAAGTACTTGAAAACAGAGTGTTTAGTGCCTCTGACTCATTAATATGACAACCTACTTGGTCACCCACTTGTGGCGTGACTTGAGACCAGTATACTAAGTCTAAGCAAATTTTGCCTCAGTGTAAATGAGGGCAAGGAAATCTATCACCTTCTTGAATTTTGCTTCACTGCTGAAACTGAAAGCTGGGGAAATTCTAAAAAAAATATTCCAAAGTGGAAGTTAAAGTTCCTCCATGATATGCTAAATAACATCACAGGACCAAAACACTTTGTCAGCAACTCTCTTTTGTACGGGGACACCCCTTTTGTCAAGGATAAATCCCTGCCTGTGTCCATAGGTCATTTCCTCACATGTGCCAAATAAATTTTCCCAGTTTGTTTGTTTATTAAGAAAAATGAAATCTCTGATCTCACTGATACGTGGAATTTAAGAAACAAAACAGAGGATCATAGCGGGAAAGAGGAAAAAATTAAACAAGACAAAACCAGGGAGGGAGACAAACCATGAGAGACTCTTGATCATAGGAAACAAACTGAGGGTTGCTGGAGGGGAGGGGGATGGGGGATGAGATAACTGGGTGATAGACATTAAGGAGGACATGGGATGTAATGAGCACTGGGTGTTATATAAGACTGAAGAATCACAGACCTGTACCTCTGAAACCAATAATACATTATATGTTAATTAATTGAATATAAATTTTTAAAATGTTAAAAGAAAGAAAGAAAAAGAAAAATGAAATCCATGTAGGCACCTGGGTGGCTCAGTCCATTAAGCATCTGCCTTCCGCTCAGGTCATGATCCCAGGGTCCTGAGGTTGAGCCCCAAGTCTGGGCCCCAGCTCAGCAGGGAGTCTGCTTCTCCCTCTCCCTCGCCCCCCTGCTCATGCTGTCACCCTGCTTTCTCAAACAAATAAATAAATAAAATCTTTTAGAAAAAAGAGAGAAATGAAATCCATGAACAAAGAGGTGTCCATAAATCCTAAACAGAAATGAGGATGGACCTTCGTCCTTGTAGAGCTTTAAGAACAGCCTGGGCTCTAGGAGAAAGCAATGTGGGTAACAGCAGGCATGGGTGGGGTGAGGTGGGGGGGGGGAGGCTTGTGGCAACAGGGAGTGACAGCAGTGGTTAAGAAGGATGGTGACTGAAAAAGAGCTTCCTTAGGAAGATTCAGAATCCACCTGAGAAAAGAAGAGGGAAGAAGTGGCAGGCAGCTTTTCAAACTACCCAGCCCAGATCATTTCTTTAGTCTGCAAGTGATTCCGGTTCCCTGGTCATCTTTCCTGAATACCCTACTGAAAAGGGTTGTGAGCCAGGGAAGGTGATCAGGATAGGGAGGGATCTGGTCATGACTCACAGAAGGAGCTTCCAGGCTCTTGAAGCTTTCAAGTTTAAAGACTTGATTGGGAGTACTGAGGGAACTCAAGAATCAGATGGGAGTTACTATCATAAAAAATTAAATGTACCTTCAAACCCTATTATTCTCTAAGTCTAGGGATGGTAGGAAAATCTGGAGATAAGAGAAACCTTGGAGAAAAAGGGCAAGAAAAGGTATGCAAGATTTCTTCAAAGATCTGAAGGCTGACACACGGAGGAAAGGATTCTGGTCTTCACCCAGCCACAGACTCAGTCACTTGGGGAAGTCACTTACGGCTTTTTTGTCTCCTCTCTCCCATGTGTAAATGGGATAGATGCCATTTCATTTTATCTTGCTTCCCACGCTCTTTCAAAAACAAGGAGCCAAGATTCTCCTTGATTTCAATAAGCAAAGATGTCTTTCAAAAAAGTAAAATCCAAATGCTTATCCTTCAGCAGAAGGAAATTTTAAGACCACACAATTCAGCCTTAAAAAGAAATGAAGTGCTGACACATGCTACAACTCGGATGAACCTTGGAAATGCTATGTTATATGAAAGAAAACACAGAAGACCACATACTGTATGATCGCATTCATATGGAAGACCTGAGTAGGGAAATCTACAGACACAGATGTAGCAGGAGGAGGGAACAAGAGGGTGATAGCCAAAGCAAAGAAAGTTTCTCTCTCTCTCTTTTTTTTTTAAGATAGTATTTATTTATTTCAGGGAGATAGAGTGAGAGAGAGCATGAGAGGGGAGAAGGTCAGAGGGAGAAGCAGACTCCCCGTGGAGCTGGGAGCCTGATGCGGGACTCCATCCCAGGACTCCAGGATCATGACCTGAGCTGAAGGCAGTCGCTTAACCAACTGAGCTACCCAGGCGCCCTCTCTCTCTTTTTTAAAATGTGTACCCCTCTTCACTCATTTCTCAAAATGAGTTTCTTCCTGAGGTAATGAAAATGTTCTAAAATGGACTATAGTGATGTTTGCACCTGTGAAGATACTAAAAAAAACAAACACTGACCTGTACACTTTTTGTTGTTTGGGGGTTTTTTATTATTTTTTTTATTTTTTTTAAGATTTTGTTTATTTATTTGACAGACAGAGATCACAAGTGGACAGAGAATCAGACAGAGTGAGGAGGAAGGGAAGCAGGCTCCCCGCTGAGCAGAGAGCCCGACTCGGGGCTCGATCCCAGGACCCTGGGATCATGACCCGAGCCAAAGGCAGAGGTTTTAACCCACTGAGCCACCCAGGTGCCCCTGTTTGGGGTTTTTTAAATTGTATTCTTTAAATGGGAAAAGTGTATGGTATGTGAATTATATCTGAATAAAACTGTTTAAATAAGGGAAAGGGGGAAGAAAGGTAGAGAGGAGGAAGACGAGGAGAAGATCACATGAATGAATGGCCTAGGTGACTCCACACTCTATCATATCTTGTCAAGAGGTATTCTCATTGCCACCATTGAGTCCTTGCACCTCCAGACCTCAGAGAGCCCCAGGGACTTCAGAGGCCCAACTCCCACTTGTAGGACCTGAAGTGGTGTCTCACCACAGTGCATGCTGAGAGCAGCAGAGTTTGACAGCCCTAACCATTACAGACATCCGCAGAAGCCACTACAGAGCCTATAAATAGCCCCAGGTCCGGCCACTGAGCTAGAGTTCCCATCTGAATAGCAGCACACTCTTCTAGCCCCTTCCGCCATGCCCTACTCGAGTCATGCACACAGGACACTAGACGAAGGTGGTTTTCTCTGTTTCCTCTAGCTAAAGGCTCTTCCAGCTTGCTGTTTCTTGTACTGAACAGCCCAGGGCCTGTTCTCAGCCATGGAAAGAGGTGGGAGATTCACCGACCTCATCTCCTACTACCCCCAATCATGTACTTACTCCACCACCTGCTCCCTGTTCCTTAAATACACCATATACACCCATTTAGTGTTCCTCTGAATGGAGCACTGTTCCCCCACATGACCTTTCAGATCTTCACTCAAATGGCCTTTTCTTCATGAGGCCTAATCTGGTCACCTCCTTTAAAATTATAAACCCAGGGCACATGGGTGGCTCAGTCTGTTAAGCGTCTGCCTTCAGCTCAAGTTAGGATCCCAAGGATCCTGGGACTAAGTCCCACATTGGGCTCCCTGCTCAGCAGGGACCCTGCTTCCCCCCTCTGCCCCTCCTCTCCACTTGTGCTTGCTTGCTCTCTCTCTCATAAAAATAAATAAAATCTTAAAAAAAAATAAAAAGATAAAATTTAAACCCAACCTTCTCTACCCCCTCCACCCCCTCTACTGTTTTCCCAACGCACTTAACATATCATGAATTTCCTTATCAAGCATACTGCCTGCCTTCCCCCACATTCCATAAGCTCCCTGGGTAAGAGGCTTAAGTCTGTTCTGATTGTTGAACATATACCTGACACCTAGAACAGTGCCTAGAAACGGCAGGCACACAATAAATAATTGTTGAATGACTGAATTTCCTCTACATAACTCTATTTCAGCTTTTGAATGGAACGTGTGGACTCTGAGCCTACTGTTACCACAATACAGCTTCTTCTAACCTCCAGAGCCCCACTGAAGAGCCACAAGGCTAAAGCTAGCTATTTTCCCACTCCCTTTAAAGAACGAGCCTGGGGGCACCTGGGTGGCTCAGTGGGTTAAGCCTCTGCCTTCAGCTCAGGTCATAATCCCAGGGTCCTGGGATTGAGCCCCGCATCGGGGCTCTCTGCTCAGCAGGGAGCCTGCTTCCTCCTTTCTCTCTGCCTGCCTCTGCCTACTTGTGATCTCTGTCTATCAAATAAATAAATATTTTTTTAAAAAACGAGCCTGTATTACCAAATCTAATAGAACTCTTACCGTTGACCTTCTCTAACCCCCACCCCATACCTCTAACCCCCAACAAGCCCCCAAACTCCAAAACCCCCCCACCCCCACCCTGCCCCAGCTTCCAAAGCACCACTAGGAGGCTAGACCTCAGGAGATATGGGGACAGCTGGCTCTTCATTCTAGCATCTGCCCACATCCTTCAAGCACAGTGTCTTCTCCCAGCTGACTAGATTTTAGTTTTCAAGAGGCTTACATCCTGTTTATACATGTTATCTCTACTAAAACATCATAGAATGGGTGAGGAAAATACAAGCAAACCCACTTGCAAATACAGTAACTCTAATCTTCTCACCTAGCAATTCCCTGTCTACTCATTGCTTTCTTGCACAGGACTGTAAACTAACTCTCTGCGAGCAGAGACCAGGCTGTCCTGGTCACCCCTGAGAACACAGGTGTGTGCACGATAACTATCCTAGTGCATAGTAAGTGGTCCTCAGTTGTCTCTGTTATCATCATTATCACATGGTTTGTCCTGGATCTCAGAGAGTGAGTAACTTCGGCAAGTGTACACGCCCATGAACCAGAGAAGAACCCAAGGCGAATGGAAAGAGAATCCTGGCACCTTTCGATGGGTAGATTACCCAGTGGACTTCACTTTTCCCCACTCCCCCAAATTCTGCAAAATACATATGAGAACTAGAGCTAACGGAACGGTGTTCCTAGATTTCTATGGAAATTCTAGACGAAAAGCAAAGCCCAGGACCGGTTACAGGAAGGGGGCTTGGGAAGGTGGCCCAAGGGCCGCGCTCCTGGGACTGCCTGAGCGCCCCCTATTGGTCCAATGGGGCCCTACGAGAGGCATTTCCCAGAAGTGGGCAAGTCGGCTCTCCGCCTAGTTTCCACCGGACCCCAGTTCACGGAGTTGGACGAACAGGGGAAACGACTCTCAGAAGCAACTAGAGCCAGTCGGAGAGAGGAAAGGAGGCTTAGAAGACGGGGGACAGGGGAGGGGCAGGCGGGGGCAAGAGAGAACCGCGCCACAGGCTGGGAAGGGGGACAAGGGAAAGCTAGGGCGGGAGGTTTGCGCCGGGGAAGAGGGAAAGAGCAGAAGCGCACAGATCCCGCGCGGAAGACGCCAGAGCAGGGAGCCGGCCCGGTGCTCGGGCCAACGCGGTGGGCGAGAGGGCGCGCCAGCGGAGAGGCTCGGGAGGGGGCCCGGGACCGCGTACGCACCTGAGGCTGCCATGGCGCCGGGCGCAGCTCACCTGCCCGGCTCGCTGCGTGCGCGGGGCCCGGCCCGGCGGCGTCCCGGGACGCGGGGCGGCAGCGGCGCCGGGCTCCACGTAGCGCCAGCCGCGGCTCTGGCGCTTCCTCCCGACCCGCTGCGAGGACCGGCCGCGGGGGCGTGTCCACAGGACCCGCCCCGCCTGCGGGGCACTGCCCGCGGCACCTGCACCGGTGGCGGTTGGGGAGGGGAAGTGAGAACCCCCACCCCACCCGGGTTGAGCCGCGGGCTAGCTCCCCGCACGGCCAAGGGGGCTTCGCGGCACGTGCGTCCCACTCCAGGCGAAACCGGCCTGACTGGCCGCCAAAGGGCAGCCCAAGGCGAAGGCGGGTGGGGGAGAGGGAGGGAGAAGGTGGAGCTGCCCGACCTCTGTGACCTGGGGTGGGGGTGTATCTGAGCACAGCTGGCACAGCCATCTCCCCATCCCCTGGGACTTTCTCCCTGAGCTGCCACCCGGGCAGGAAAGGGGAGGGGGCAGGAAGAGGAAGAAGCACCTTCCCTGGCACCTGGCCCTGGGTGCTTACCGTTGCCCTTGATTACCCTCCGGTGATTTTTCTGTAATTCCTTGGACCTGGTCTCCTGATGGCACGAAGGATAATCTCCTGTGACAAATGCGTGATAGAGTTATTGCCTTTTAGGCCTTTGAAGTGGCACCTATCATGCCTTCATGTTTGAGATGAAGAAACAAGACAAGCGCCTTGCTCCCTAGCTCAGATGCACACGGAATAAATGCTCCCTGAGGTTCCAGCAAGCCTTAGTCCAGAGCTAGAGCTCTCCACCGACCCTTGTACTCACCTGCCTGCTTTTTGCTCTCCTGCCTCTGCCTGCCTCTATATCTAATCTAAACAACCCTGGGCCCTTGGAGTCCTCAAAAATGCAGGATCCAGACGATGGATCCGGAGAGCAGAGATGAGGGAAAGACAGGGTTCAGGCAGAGATAGAAATAAATGAAGTGGATTTAGGAATGGAACTATCAGGGCTCGGGCCTATAATTATAATTTTCTACAGATGCCATAAAAAATTACAGCAAACTTAGCGTCTTAAAATAACACAAATTTATTCTCTTACTGCTCTGGATTTCAGAAGTCCAACAGGAGTCACACTGGGCTAAAATCAAGGTGTCAGCAGGGCTGTGTTCCTTTCTAGAGGTTCTAGAAGAGAATGCATTTCCTTACCTTTTTCAGCTTCTGGAGACTACCCACATTCCTTGGTTTATGCCCCCCCCTTCCAACAACCTCATATCCAGCCACATAAGATCTCTTTGAGCCAGCTTAGGATATCACATCTCTCTCTCTGACTTTTTTATTTCCTCCCTCTTCCACTTTAAGGACATTGATCCCACCCAAATAATCCAGGAAAATCTCCCTTTTTTAAGGGAGACCAACAACCCTAATACCATCTACAACTTTAATCTCCTTTGCCACGTGACATAACATATTTATGGATGATAGGGGTAAGGACGTGGACATCTTTGATGAACCATTACTCAGCCTACTACAGGCCTGGAATTCTGAAAGAGGAGACAAGATCAATCCTGCTATACCTCACACCTATTTTCCATTTCAGGCCTTCTCTGGCCTCCAGATCAGATTAGCTACACCTCCTCCCTCCCACTCTCTCTACTCTGCCCTCCACCCCGCCATCAGACACTGTCACAGCCCTGTACTATTTTTTAGTAGAAATAATATAGCTATGTTTCTGCAATTATGTTAATTTGTGTCTTCTCCATTCAATTTTAAGTCCCTCAGAGGCAGGATCCGGGCTTGTCTTTTTCACCATGGAACCTCTAGCACTTGGAGCCAACTCTGGCATAAAGAATATTAATATACGCAGTATTTTGATGAGTGAATTAATGAATATGGCCTGGAAAGCCTTCAATTTGAGACTGAAGGATAGGGAATTTTCAGGCACTGAAAATCACTGAACTTGAAGGAAGGGAATATGAGATGTCAAAAATGGGCTAGCCATAATAAAAGCCATCAAGAGTAAGGAAGATCATCATCTGAAATCTAGAAATGTTGAGTTTGAGGGACCTGTGAGGTGTCTTTGGACCTCTGTCCTTGCAGGAGAGATGAGGGCCTAGGACTGACCAGGATCCTCACCCTTGGGGTTGAAGCTGCATGAGTGGATGGGAGAGAGGGGGAGAGGGAGAAAGGAGATAAAGAGCAAGAGCCTGGCCTCAAGGGCAGAACCTGAGGGGAGGACCATGCTCAGGGGCCACAGGAGAGTGAAGTAACTGGAAAGACAAGAAAAGAGGCAGGCCAAAATAAACAAGAGGCCAAGGAAGAGGATTCTGAGAAGGTCGATCGTCAGTAATGCAGATCTCTGAGGAGTCTGGGAGAATGAGATCGAATACAAATGACTCCATAAGCCTTCTGTTTCCTCATGTGCACAATGAAGGCATCCCAGCTCAGAAAATGCTAGGACTCTGAGGAGTACTCTCCTCTTCAGAGAACTTTGCTGGAACACTGTCTACCTCTCTGGCACCTTCCCTCACTCTTCACAAGCCTGGGGCCCTGGCCAGTCTGTATTTCTCTTGTGAGTCCTATCCGAATGCACTGCGGTCCTGACACCCCTCCTATCCAAATGCATGGTCCTCCTTCCAGCTCTGGATGTTAGGGAGTGAAAGCCCTTTCTTGCCTCCTAACCAAGAGAATCTGGACGACTTTGAACTGAAGGAACATTTCTATACTTCTTACAACTCTTAGCGGGCACCCGTCAGTTGTGGGTGAGGCCTCTGGTGCTGGGTCAGGAGTCCAAATTCTGAACGCTCCCACTGTTTCGCAGCACGGACCTCTGGGATTTGGCTGGGAAGGGGACTCAGAAGCCAACATTCCCTTGGTGAGGGATCAGCCAGCCCCTAGTACTGGCCATTCTACCCAGTTTCCTTATACAGCAGGTGGGGCTGAATTTGAGGAAGTGGTGTCCGTTTTTACATCGTTTGACAGTTTTTGCAGAAGGTGGAAGGCAGGGTGACTGTTTCTCTGAAAATCCCTGCTCTGGCCCGTGGCCACTGGGTCTAGGGGCAAGCTCTGCAGTCAATCCCTCCAGCACTGGGTGGCCCGCAGGTGGGTTCGAGGCAGAACTGAGAACCTGAACGTGACTGCTGCCCTACCCTCTTGTTGGCTTGGCAAACAGGAAAGACCAGAAAGATGAATATAGGTCATCTAAAGAACAGAGGGATGAGGAGTAGGGAAGAAATCTCTCTTTCTTACATCTTCAAGATGTTCTTTCATAATCTCTCAGGACTGAAGACCGGACAGAGCCTTTTTTCTTTGTTGTCAAGACCTCAATTATCAGGACAAAGGGTAGAGATGGAGGAGTATGCTGTATCGGGATACTCTTAATTCATCTTAATTCTCTTAACTGTCCTATGAGGAAGATGCAAATAGTATGCACATTTTATAGATAAGAAAGTTAAATACCTTAACCCAAGGGCATACAGCTAGTACATTGCAGAGAGCCGAGTTCTGAGCCCCAACAGCCGGGCTCTGCAGTCCATGCCTCTGCCCTCTAGATGATGTGGTGAAGGCTTGAAGCACAGTCGACTGTGATCTGAAGAGCTACGCAAGTCACAGGCCAGTACTGGCCTCACCTCCCCCTGCAGGTGGGCAGACAACAGCTCTGTCACCTGCGAGTTCCCCCTGCTCTGCTGGGAGTGCCATATGCTCCTGAAGCCTCAGCATCAGGAAAGGGCGCTGGCAGGCCCCACCTCCCTGCTCACCTTCCTATGTGTGTCCCATCAGACCTTCAGCCTCTCAGGGGCAGGCTCTGTCTCTTCCTCCACTGTGTCCCCAGTCCCTGGCACAGGCTCCAACACACAGCAGGTGTTCAACAAGCATTGTTTGCTTTTAAATCATCAAAGCCAACCTGCCCGTTTTATAGGTGAAGACGAATCACACAGGTCAAGTGACCTGCCCAGGGTCCCACAACCTTCACCTGAGGCACTCGTTCCTTGCTTTGCTCAGTGCAGAGAGACTCTGCACATTCATACACATAGGGTAGAGTGTGTGAAGACCGAATGATAGGGGATAGACCAAGAAGCCATCACAGGTAGAGGCAGGGAGAAAGCGTTCCAGGGTACCAAGGACCTGGTTTATCCTTGTCAACACCCTAGAGTTACAAAATCTGCTTTCCTTTCTACCTGCTCAAGACAGTCTCAGCCCAACCCAGTGGGTTCAATGCAGACTATCTAGGGACATTTACAGCTTTTTAGGAACAGGTAGCTTTGCAGACAGAACGTAGAAGCCTACCCTCTCGCAAGAGGGAGGCCTCCTTCCCTAGTCACTAAAATGGCCACTCCTTATGCCATAACCCAAGGACTCCTCACTGGGCCCCTTTGAGCAATGGCCCTGAATCTCAAGTTCTTCAGAACAAAATATTCTTAGGAATCTGCTGTGTGGCTACTGTTCAGTGTTGTCACTTACTCAACTTCCATGAATCTTTAACTCAAACCAGTTAGGCAGCCATATTGTTGTTAGCCCATTTTCCAGCTGAAGAAACTGAGGCTCCAATAAGGTAATTTGCCTGACCCATGGTCACTTGGTTAATAAGTGTCAAAACTAGATTTGAATTCAAATCCATCGGTTACACAAAAGCTGCCTCCCTTGCCATGCATTATGATTCAAAGGCCATGCCAGCCATTCTGTGCTTGTTCCCCAACCCAAAATGAACCTTAGTAACAAGGAAAAGGGGTGTTGCAAAGACTGCTGGTTGCCCACCCAGTATACATTTTCCCCATGTTTCTTAGTAACAGAATCCAGCTTCTCTTGGAGCCTAGAGGAATCCAGTTGTGAATGGAAGTCATTGACTATCTAGAGAAGTTCTTTAGAGGCTGCTTAACCCTTTCACCTTCTCTTTTTTAGTTTCCCTTTTGCCTCTCCCCCTCTTTTAATGCCTGCCAGGAAAGTGAACGAGAGATGACTGGAAAGCCAACAGCCCTCTTAAATTCTGAGGTGACTGTGTGAACAGAAGCCACACACTAAGGACAGTGGAGCAGAAAGATGAGCAGAGTCTGGTTCTCTAGTGTCTGCGGAGCCCCCAAACAAGCCCCAGGTGTCCCTCCGCACCCCCCCCCCCCCCCCCCCCCCCCCCCCCCCCCCACCGCCCCACCCCTCGGCGCCGGAACTCTTTTACATGAAAAAGAAACACTTACAACTCTGTCTTATCTGAGACATGGATATTTACATGTCCTGCCACGTGTAGCCAAACCTAATTCTTGACCAATATGTGAATGGAAGCTAGCAGTTACTGTGTCCTGACCGTAATCCACAGATTTCCCAATGCTCTTGCAATTTATCCCCACAATAATTCTGTAACCCACATATTAGCTCCACTTTGCAGATGAAGAAACTGAGATTCAGAGATGTTGGATTATTTTTCCAGGATCATTCAGCAGGTAACAGAACTGGAATTCAAACCCAGCTCAGTCTGAGTTCAAGTTCCATGGTCTTTCCATACATAGCACCGTGACATCCCGGATGCTTGCAGGAAGTTCATTAAATTACCTCCTGAGAACACATGGGTGCTTTCAAGGTGGGGAGGGGTCGCCCTTGAACCCTCAGCACTTCAAGCCACGTGCAGATGGTGCTTCATCTGTGCATGAAAGCATATCTTACACATTTTCTACTTCCGCCTTCTGAGGTGCTGAAGCAGAAAGTCTAGGCAGCTGTGATAAAAATTTAGGACTTGGCCTTATAGATTCTCAAGGTGTTACAGTTGGGGAAGACCCTAAAAGGTCATTATTGGACCCATGTGTAAACTAAAACCAAGACTGGCTAAGTGATCTTTCTAACATCGTCCATTGAGTTGGAGGCGATGCCAGGACCAGAATTCTGGCCTTGATTCCTAATGTGGTGGGGTTTTCGTTCCTTGGAGATTTTTGAAGCTGTATCTGACCACTTATGTTTTTAACTACCAGTAAAAAAAAAAAAAAAAAAAAAAGCAAATGTAGAAATTCTTTCCATGATCTGATGCTTTAACTTTGCAGTTCTTTCCCCTAAATCTACCATAAGCTCCTAAAAGGTTAAATCAGTCTTGAATGCCTAGGATAAACCCAATTTGATCATGGTATATCATCCTTCTTATATGTCACCAATTCACTAGTATCTTGTTAAGGATTTTTGTGTCTGTGTTAAAGGTAGGTATTGGTCTGTAATTTTGTTTTTTGTAATATCTTTTATTAGTTTTTGGTATCAGGGTTAATCTGGCCTCATAAAACACATTTTGGGAATATTCACTTTATTATTTTCTAGTACAGAAAAATTGGTATTATTTCTTTCTTAAGTGTTTGATAGAATTAACAATTAAAACTATCCAGGCCTAAATTGTTCTTTGTGAGAAGGTTTTACCATATCAGTTTCCTCAATAGACATAGGGCTATTTAGATTTTGCATTTTATCTGTGCTCGTATTGGTAAGGTGTACTTTTCAAGTAATTTGTCCACTTAATATAAGTTTTAAAATTTTACTAATATGAAGTAATTCATATTTCCTTATTATCCTTTTAAAATCTATAGGATATGGAATGGTAGTCCCTCTTCTATTCCTGATACTATAAATTTGTGACTTCTCTCTCTTTCTTTCTCAGTCTAAATGGTTGTTTATTATAAGTCATTTATTTTTCTGAAGAACCAGCTTTTGGGTTAATTTTTATATGGTTTGTTTTTTTACTTTGTTGCTTTCTGCTCATTATTATTTCCTTCCTTCTACTTACTTTGGGTTCACTCTGCTCTTATCTAGCTTCCTAAGGTTGAAACTTTGGTGATTAATTTTATTCCTTTTTTCTTTTCTAATATAAAAATGTAAAGCTATAAATTTCCCCCAATTCAATGCTTTAGCTGCATGTTCCAAGTTTTGACATGTTGTACTTTTATATTTATTTTTATTATTTTATAATTTTGTTATTTTTATAATTTTATAACTTATTTTATTATTTTATTATGTTATAAATATATTTTATAATTCAAAATATTTTCTAATGTTCCCTGTGGTTTCTTGTTTGAGCCATGAGTTATTTAAAAGTGAGTCAGTCGGGGTGCCTGGGTGGCTCAGAGGGTTGAGCCTCTGCCTTTGGCTCGGGTCATGATCCCAGGGTCCTGGGATCCAGCCCTGCATTGGGCTCTCTGCTCAGCGGGGAACCTGCTTCTCTCTCTCTCTCTCTCTCTCTCTGCCTACTTGTGATCTCTGTCTGTCAAATAAATAAAATATTTTTTTAAAAAAGTGAGTCAATCTCCAAATATTTGGGTTTTAAAAAAATATATATATATATCTTATTATTACTGATTTCTAATTTAATTCCATTATGCTCAGAAAGCAGACTCTGTATGACTTCGACTTTTTTAATTTATTGAGATTCATTTTATGACCCATCTTATAATCTATCTTGATGAGTGTATAAGATGCATTTGAAAAGAATATGTATTCTGCAGTTGTTGGGTATATTATCAATTAGATCAAGACCAATTCTGATAATGTTATTCTGATCTTGTATGTCTTTACTAATTTTTATCTAGCTCCATCAATTGCAGAGAGATCTATTTTCAAATGTCCAGCTGTGGCTGGGAAATTTTTTTCTAATTATTCTCTTAATTCTGTCAATTTTTCTTTCATGTTTCAGAACCTCCATTTTAAGGCATTATTAGGCACATACATATTTAGACTGTTACATCTTTCTGATGAATTAAGCCTTTTATCTCTAATAAATACTCTTTAAATTCTTTTTTAAAAAGATTGTATTTATTTCTTTGAGACAGAGAGAGAGCATGAGCAGGGGGAGGGGCAGAGAGAGAGGGACAAGCAGACTCCCTGCTGAGCAGGGAGCCTGACATGGATCTCAATCCCAGGATTCTGGGATTATGACCTGAACCAAAGGTAGATACCCAACCAACAGAGCCACCTACATGCCCCTAAATACTTTTCTTTTTTTTAAGATTTTTATTTATTTATTTGACAGACAGAGATCACAAGTAAGCAGAGAGGCAGGCAGAGAGAGAGGGGGAAGCAGGCTCCCTGCCAAGCAGAGAGCCCGATGTGGGGCTCGATCCCAGGACCCTGGGATCATGACCTGAGCTGAAGGCAGAGGCTTTAACCCACTGAGCCACCCAGGCGCCCCCAAATACTTTTTTTTTTTTTTTAAAGTAGGCTCCGTGCCCACTGGGGAGCCCAATGTGGGGCCTGAACTCAGGAATCTGAGATCATGGCTTGAGCTGAGATCAAGAGTCAGTCGCTTAATGGACTGAGCCTCCCAGGCACCCCAATACTCTGTAAAAACTTTTATCCATTTATGGTGATCCTCTCTGCTTGACATCTGCTTTATCTGATACTAAAAAAGCCATCTTACCATTCTGTGCTTACTGTTTACATAGCATAATTTTCCATCCATTCACCTTCAACCTACCCACATCTTGATACTTCACTTATATCTCCAAGGTAACCTGCACACGATTAAATTTTCTTCTTTTATCAATTCTGGCCATCTCTGCCTTTTAATTGAAGTCTGCCCTGCACAGTTATAGTTCAAGAGTTAGCAGAGCTTTGGGCAGAGTTGGGAGCTCCCCTCCCTTTCCTTTCTGAGGTAACCCCCCTCACTTTCCAGCTGCTGTATCCTCCTTTGATTCTTCAAGACAGTTGGACTGCATATGATGTATCTGAATTTGAGCTGCCTTGCAGGGCAAAAGTGGGGACTGCGCTCTGGCGAAAAGATGCAAAACCGAGAAATTTAGGACTGTTCCGGTCTAAATGTTGACTCCCCTCCAGTTTCTGCCTGCTTTGCGTTCCTCCATGCCTTTAGGTATTTGTTAGTATTCATATTTGTTATGTCATCTGTGGGAAGGTTGGTTCCATAGGAGCTGCTCCTCTGTCGCCGGAAGCTAAATCCACTACATTTCAAGCCTGATAAAAAGATAATCAGCTGGGGGACGCCTGGGTGGCTCAGTTGGTTAAGCAGCGGCCTTCGGCTCAGGTCATGATCCCAGCGTCCTGGGATGGAGTCCCGCATCGGGCTCCTTGCTCAGCGGGGAGCCTGCTTCTCCCTCTGCCTCTGCCTGCCACTCTGTCTGCCTGTGCTCACTCTTTCTGACAAATAAATAAATAAAATCTTTAAAAAAAAAAAAAAAGATAATCAGCTGGGGCGCTTGGGTGGCTCAGTGGGTTAAGCCTCTGCCTTCGGCTCAGGTCATTATCTCAGGGTCCTGGAATCAAGCCCCGCATGGGAGGGGGTTGTCTCTGCTCAGCAGGGAGCCTGCTTCCTGCTCTCTCTGCCTGCCTCTCTGCCTACTTTTGATCTCTGTCCATCAAATAAACTTAAAAAAAATTATTTAAAAAAAGAGATAATCAGCTAGACAGTTGCTTGAAGTATCATTCTGGGAATGCTGAAACATCACAGGGATAAATCAGAAATATGGTCCCAAGTAGCTTAATTTTCCATGGATTACTTCTTATATAATAAAATAAAAAGTGTTTCCTCTGTTGCTTAGGTAAACACAGTCCTCAAGTGGACATTTAAGAAATAAAAAAAGTCCATTGGTCCAGACATGTGTCTAGGTCAATGCATATATACATATATATGTACTCATTTTAAGTTGCATAACACCCCATAGGACCATTACCCAATAGGATACCATTATATCCACTCTCCTATACTGATGGGGGTTCCCATTAAGTTCTTTTTCTTCAGGTGCATCCTTTTGCCCCTACAAAGTCATGCTACAATAAATTTTCTTTTTCTTTTTTTTTGCTTAAAGATTTTATTTATTTATTTGACAGAGAGAGAGTTATCACAAGCAGGCAGAGAGGCAGGCAGAGAGAGAGGGGGAAAGCAGGCTCCCCACCAAGCAGAGAACCCGACGCAGGGCTCGATCCCAGGACCCTGGGACCATGACCTGAGCCAAAGGCAGAGGCCCAACCCACTAAGCCACCCAGGCGCCCCTACAATAAATTCTCTTGAATATATTTTTTATATGCTGTTTTTTTTTTTCTGTAGAATAGATTAAGTAGTATTTCTGGATTAAGAACTATGTGCATTTTTAATACATATTATTATAACATTTTCCAGACATGTTGTAAAAATTCACATTCCATACTCACGTGGGTAGTCTCACCAATATAATTTTTATTTTTGCTAATGTGATGGATCAAAATGCTATACTTTTATTGTGCTAATTGCATTCCTTGAGTACCAGTGAGGTTAAGAATGTTTTCATATCACTGATAATTTACACCTTTTTTCTGGAAGTACCTATTAATATGCTTTGTCAAGTTTTTAACTGCCTTTTTTTTTGTAGGAGTTAAGGTATATTAGCAACATTCACCCTTTGTCATGTATATTTTAAGTATTTAGTCTTCCAACTTTGTTTATAGTTTCTTTTGCTGTACAAAAACATGCTCTTTTTTTAAAACATGCTCATTTTTATTTTTTTTTAAAGAGTTTATTTATTTATTTGACAGAGAGAGATCACAAGTAGGCAGAGAGGCAGGCAGAGAGAGGGAGAAGCAGGCTTCCTGCTGAGCAGAGAGCCCGATGCGGGGCTCCATCCCAGGACCCTGAGATCATGACCTGAGCCAAAGGCAGAGGCTTTAACCCACTGAGCCACCCAGGTGCCCCAAAACATGCTTATTTTTAAAAGATGATGTATGGGGACGCCTGGGTGGCTCAGTTGGTTAAGCAGCTGCCTTCGGCTCGGGTCATGATCCCAGCGTCCTGGGATCGAGTCCCACATTGGGCTCCTTGCTCAGCGGGGAGCCTGCTTCTCCCTCTGCCTCTGCCTGCCTCTCTGTGTGCCTGTGCTCGCTCTCTCTCTCTCTCTAATAAATAAATAAAATCTTAAAAAAAATTTTTTTTAAATAATAAAAATAAAATAAAAGATGATGTATGACAGGGTGCTTGGGTAGCTCAGTAGGTTAAGCACCTGACCGACCCTTGACTGCCGCTCAGGTCACGCTCAAGGTTGTGAGATCGAGCCCTGTATCAGGCTCAGGGCTGAGTGTGGAGCCTGCTTGAGATTCTCTCTCCTCCTCTTTCTCTTAGGTGGTGACCCTTAGGGTTTCTAAGTTTTATATTTGTATCAGAAAGTCTTCTTAACTTTATAATTTTAAAAATAATTCCTTACATTTGTATCTAATATTTTTATTTTTCACATTTAGACTTTTTGTCCATCTGGAGTTTATTTTTGCATATGATGTGGGGTAGAAGTATCATCATATTTTCTTCCAGATGGATAGTCGATTCTGCCAACACCATATATTAAGTAAGCCATCTTTCTCTTTGTAAATGAAATGTTATCTTTATTCATATTAAGTCCTTGTTCGAAATTGTTTCTGGACTCTTTATTATTATTATTCCTATGCTATACATATGGTTTTATTATAATAGCTTTACAGTAAGTTTTATTATCTGATATACAAGGTAGAAATTGTGTTCAGCTAGTAACATGGATAGCAAATAATAGAAGCTTAAAGGAGAAATAAGTTTATTTCTATCACATAAATGAAGTCTCATATAATAAGGCCAGGTTCACATAGTAGCGCCATGCTCATCAAGAACCCAGACTTCCATCATTCTGCTCAGCCACTCTCCGCAGTGACTTTCAACCTCAGGATCTCCTTGTGCTCCAGGACAGCTGCTGAAGATCCAGCCATAGATCCCTTTTTTCCAGGCAGGAAACAGAATGAGGAGGAGCCAGAAGGGTACATGCCAGCTGTCTGATTTCATTTTTACGGGCTTTTCGGGAAGTCTCAACTAAAAAGTTTATTTATACCTATGTCTGTAAGGGAAGCAGAGAAATAAGGTCTTAAAGACTAAACTAAAAATTGTTGGATATTGAGTGTGAACCTAGTTTGTCTCTGCCACATTTAGTAAGGTAAGCTCTCCCTCCCCCTATATTCTTTTTTTTATTTGTTTTTGTTACTCTCAGACATTTATGTTTTTTAGTAAATAGAACTTTATTTTTTAGAACAGTTTTAGGTTTACAGAAAAATCAAGCAGACGGTTCAGAGAGTTTTCATATACTTCCTTTTTGTATTCACTCCTACGCAATTTCCTCTATCATTAACCTCTTGCATTAGTTATGATGCATTAACATGATGTTGACTATCTTTTCATAAACTTGTTTGCCATCTGTATATCTTCTTTGGTGAGATGACTGTTAAGATATTTTGCTCACTTTTTAACCAGATTGCTTCTTTCCATATTGTTGGGTTTTAAATGTTCTTTGTGTATTTTGTATTTAAGGTCCTTATCAGACATATGTTTTGCAGATATTTTCTCCCATTCTGTGGCTTGTATTTTCATTCTCTGAACATTGTCTTTCACAGAAATAAAATGTCTTATTTTAATAAAGCCCATTGATCAATTTTTTCTTTCATGGATTATGATTTTGGTATTGTATCTGTAAAGTGAGAGCCAACCCCATGGTGACCTAAATTTTCTCCTATATTATCTTCTAGAAATTTTATAGTTTAGTGTTTTACAGTTAGGTCTGTGATTCATTTTGGGTTCATGTTTGTGAAAGCTATAAGATCTGTGCCTAAATTCTTTTATTTATTTATTTATTTATTTATTTATTTATTTCCCTCCCTCCTTCTCTACCTCTTTCTTTTCTTTCTTTCTTTCCCTCCCTCCCTCCCTATCTCTCTTTCTTTCTTTCTTTCTTCCCTTTTTTGCCTATGTTTTTCCAATTTTCCAGCACCGTTTTTTGAAAAGACTATCCTTTTCCCTTGACTTGCCTTTTATCCCTTGTCAGAAAGATCAGGTAATTATATTTGTGTGGGTGTATGTCTGGGCTCTCTATTCTGTTTCATTGATCTTTTTGTCTATTTTTTGTCCATACCACTGTCTTGATAAATATAGCTCTGTTGTAAGTCTTAAAGTTGTGTAGTGCCAGACATCTAACTTTGTTCTTCTTCAGCATTGAGTTAGCTGTTTTGGATCTTTTGGCTTTCTATATAAACTTTAGGATCAGTTTGTTGATATAGACAAAAATAATTTCCTGGGATTTTGATTGGGATTAAATCAATTCTTAGATCAACCCCGGAAGAATTGACTTTGAACAATACTGAGACTCTCTAGCCATGAACTTGGAATATTCTTCCACTTATTTAGATCTTTGATTTCCTTCATTAGAGTTTTGTAGTGTTCCTCATCTAGATTCTGTGTATACTTTGTTATTAAGTGTTTCTCTTTTCTTCTAGTCCTAATGTAAATGATATTATTTTTTAATTTTGAATTCCAATTGTTCATTGCGGCTGTATGGGAAAGTGATGGACTTTTGTATGTTAACCTTGTCATCTTGCAATCTTGCCATCATAATTTACTAGTCCCAGGAAGGTTTGTTCATTTGTTTGTTTGTTTGGTCAATTCCTTGGGGTTTTCTACATAGACAATCTTGTCATCTGTGAACAAAGATGGTTTTATTTCTTCCTTGACAATCTGCATACCTTTTCTTTTTTTCTTTTTTTGTCTTTTTGTATTAGCTAGGACTTCCAGTACAGTTTTGTTTTTTGTTTTGTTTTAAGATTTTTTTTTATTTTTATTTAAGCTTTATTTAAACATATAATGTAACCCCACCACCCTCTCCCAACCCCTCTTCCCCCCACCCCTCTCAGTTTGTTTTATAACATTAAGAGTCTCTTTTGGTTTGTCTCCCTCCCGATCCCATCTTGTTTCATTTTTACTTTTCCTACCACCTTAACCCCCACCCCCGTTGCATCTCCACTTCCTCATATCAGGGAGATCATGTG
>ML107085.1:45189-107960 GCA_003697995.1 Taxidea taxus jeffersonii | reverse complement strand
AAAGAGGCAAAGAATCTATACTCAGAGAACTATAAAGTACTCATGAAAGAAATTGAGGAAGACACAAAGAAATGGAAAAATGTTCCATGCTCATGGATTGGAAGAATAAATATTGTGAAAATGTCTATGCTACCTAAAGCTATCTACACATTTAATGCAATGCCTATCAAAATCCCATCCAATTTTTTCAAAGAAATGGAACAAATAATCCTAAAATTTATATGGAACCAGAAAAGACCTCGAATAGCCAAAGGAATATTGAAAAAGAAAACCAAAGTTGGTGGCATCACAATTCCCGACTTCAAGCTCTACTACAAAGCTGTCATCATTAAGACAGTATGGTACTGGCACAAAAACAGACACATAGATCAATGGAACAGAATAGAGAGCCCAGAAATAGACCCTCAACTCTATGGTCAACTAATCTTCGACAAAGCAGAAAAGAACATCCAATGGAAAAAAGATAGCCTCTTCAACAAATGGTGTTGGGAAAATTGGACAGCCACATGCAGAAAAATGAAATTGGACCATTTCCTTACACCACACACAAAAATAGACTCAAAATGGATGAAGGATCTCAACGTGAGAAAGGAATCCATCAAAATCCTTGAGGAGAACACAGGCAGCAACCTCTTCGACCTCAGCCGCAGCAACTTCTTCCTAGGAACAACGCCAAAGGCAAGGGAAGCAAGGGAAAAAATGAACTATTGGGACTTCATCAAGATCAAAAGCTTTTGCACAGCAAAGGAAACAGTCAACAAAACCAAAAGACAACTGACAGAGTGGGAGAAGATATTTGCAAACGACATATCAGATAAAGGGCTAGTATCTAAAATCTACAAAGAGCTTAGCAAACTCGACACCCAAAGAACAAATAATCCAATCAAGAAATGGGCAGAGGACATGAACAGACATTTCTGCAAAGAAGACATCCAGATGGACAACAGACACATGAAAAAGTGCTCCACATCACTGGGCATCAGGGAAATACAAATCAAAACCACAATGAGATACCACCTCACACCAGTCAGAATGGCTAAAATGAACAAGTCAGGAAATGACAGATGCTGGCGAGGATGCGGAGAAAGGGGAACCCTGCTACACTGTTGGTGGGAATGCAAGCTGGTGCAACCACTCTGGAAAACAGCATGGAGGTTCCTCAAAAAATTGAAAATAGAGCTACCTTATGACCCAGCAATTGCACTACTGGGTATCTATCCTAAAGATACAAACGTAGTGATCCAAAGGGGCACGTGTACCCGAATGTTTATAGCAGCAATGTCCACAATAGCCAAGTTATGGAAAGAACCTAGATGTCCATCGACAGATGAATGGATAAAGAAGATGTGGTATATATATACGATGGAATACTATGCAGCCATCAAAAGAAATGAAATCTTACCATTTGCGACGACATGGATGGAACTAGAGCGTATTATGCTTAGCGAAATAAGTCAACTGGAGAAAGACAACTACCACATGATCTCCCTGATATGAGGAAGTGGAGATGCAATGGGGGTGGGAATTAAGGTGGTAGGAAAAGTAAAAATGAAAGAAGATGGGATCGGGAGGGAGAAAAACCAAAAGAGACTCTTAATGTCATAAAACAAACTGAGGGGGGTGGGGGGAAGAGGGGTTGGGTGAGGGTGGTGGGGTTACATTATATGTTTAAATAAAGCTTAAATAAAGTAAAAATAAATAAATAAATAAAATAAAATAAAAAGGTGATATCTGAGGAAGCATTTTAAGAAGTGAAATAAGCAGCCTAAATTTTCTTCTACAGAATATGAGCAATAATACTTATGTTGGAAGATTAAGTATAAATATATATAATGTATGCCTTCATTAATATAGCTCCATGCTAATACATAAGAATCATTCAATAAATGGTGATTTTTTTGCCCAAAAAAAAAAAAAAAAAAAAAAGCACATCATGAAAACCCCTTAACCATGTCTAAGTGTACCCTTCAGGAATGTTAATGACACTCACCTTGTTGGGAAACCGATCTCCAGAACTGTTTCTTCTTGCACAGCTGAAGCTCTGTACCGGTTAAATAGCAACTCCCTTCCCCACCACCCCCCACCCCCGGGGGGCCACCACTGTCCTGTGTCTATGAACTTGACAGCTTTCGAGACTTCATCCAAGAGGACTCATACAGTGTCTGTCATTTCGTGACTGGTTTCTTTCACTGGGCATAACGTCTTCACGGCCCAGGCTGTGGCATGGGTGACATGTGGCGGAATTCCCTTTCTCTGGAAGGCTAGACGACACTCCATCGTGTGTATATATGGGGCACACTCGACTTACCCGTTCACCTACCAAAGAGCACTTGGGTGTCGTGTACCTCTCAGCTGTCGTGACTAATGCCACAGGGAACGTGGGCGAGCGGACGTCTCTTCCTGACTCGGCTCTCGATTCCTTTGTATGTGTTCCCGGAAGTGAAATGCACGTTGACAGTGTCCACGCTTTGTTGTCACGCACGAGCGACACCTTAGAAATGGACCCGTTCTGTGTCTTGTTGGTGAGGATGCGTGTGAGTGTAGAATGAAGTACACAGGCACGTGTGCCCGCACACACCCAGGTACACACAGAACCGAGGGGGGCTCCGACCCAGGACTGGGTGGATGCCGACGTTGGGCCGGCGACACTGTGCTATAGTGGATGTGATGTTACCGTCGGGGAAACTGGGTGAAGCGGGGATGGTAACTCTCTGCGTTATTTCTTACACCTTCATGTGAATACAAATTATTTTAAAGTTCTAAAAGGTCAATTTAAAAAAGAAAGCCTGGCCCTCACTGCCATTAAGGTGAGAGAGGGGGCCCCCGTGTACAAAGGGGGGCCGGTAAAGGCCTAGCTGCAGGGCATGGAGTTCCATGCATGGTTCCAAAGGAGAAATGGCCCCAAGAAGTGACGCTGACCCACGTGTTACATAGACCAAGGGGCATGGAGGCCCAGAGCCCGGAGAGCAGGACGGATGAGTCAGGGTGGGGAGAGCCAGGAAGATGATGAGGTCATCCCAGAGCTGAGTCCCCACAGCGTGGGCCTGGTAGATCTCATTGCTTCCGGGAACACGGTGGGAGCGAGTCAAGAAGGAGATAAATGGGTGGGGCCCATGACCTTGACCAAAGCCACTCCTCCCATGGAGCTCCCAACAGAGGGCTGGGCGCCAGGAGGCTGAGGTGCCTTCCTGACTCTAAATGAGCCTCAGCTTCCCACAAGCAGCTTTTGGCATCTATCGGATACTCTCCTTACCTGCTCAAGACCATGAACTCTAATCAGGAACTTAACGTTAAAGGGTTTTTTTTTTTTTTTCTTTGCTTCACAAAATAACAAAATTCTTTAAGGATAACTGGCAGCTTCTATTTCTTAGGTCTTGGTACATGCCAGGTGTTTTGCTAAGTGCTTTAAAACCTCACATATTTTACCTCACGTCAACCCTGTGAGGTCAGTCCCTCTCTCCCATTTTAAAGAAGAGGACCCTAAATCTTCAGTTCAGGCTTGCGGACTTGGCTCTTTCCTGGTTCTGAGAATTGGTCGGCAAGATTAAAAGTGAACTTTCAGAGAAACAGCAGACGGTGACAACAGTAACGGCTCAGAAGACACAGTGGGCGAGCCCAGGGTCTACATCACAGAGTTCGCTCAGGTGCGCTAAGACTTTTTTTTTTATCCCAAACTCAGAGACAGGGAGCAGGGGAGAAGCCAGACTCAGGCCAGCCAGCCACTCTCTGTGTCCTACTGGGATCCTGATGATCACGACCATACTTAATGTCCACGTGCTTCTCAGTAATCATCAACGCCGAGAAGTTGAATGCGCTCCCCTAACCTTCCCGTTTGTGATAAGCTGTAGCCAATCTGTGGTCAATTTTAATATAAACTTCGCAGGTGCTTTTTAACTCTGAAATTAACACAAGCCCATTATAGAAAGGTGTAGAGAAGCAAAGTAAAAAAAAAAAAAAATCACCTGCAAAAAATCACCGTTAATATTTCAGTAGGATCTGAATCATGCAACGTCTATTTTTCAAAAAGGACATTATATAGTACATACTCATTTGCAATCAAATATTTACTCTATACCATGAGCACCATACCATAATCTATTTTTTCATTCCCCGAAGTGTTTCTTCAAGGTTGCCTTCTGCTTTGGGTGGACAGCATAATTTATTGCATCAAGATCCTTTTAGAATATCATGTTGTTTGCAATGTTTCCAATTTTTATTAAGCAGCATTACAATGAGTATACATTGAGTTGTATACAATGTTGTTGTATACAATGAGTATATGACCCCCTCCCCCATCTCCTCCCACCCCACCCCCCCACCAGCCCTACCCTCAGCCCCCCAGGAGTGAGCCAGGGACACAGAGATAGCCCCCTGGCTAAATTTCTACAAAATCACATGTTTCCAAGACTTGTGATGCATATTGACAAACTGCATTTCAGAAAGATGTTTTAATGTTGTCAGCCACGTACGAGAGTTTGTTTCCTTGCCGGTTTGCCAAACACTGATTATTCGGTTCTCCTGATTATTTCAGCAATGTTGTAAGCACCACGTTACCTCATTTAATTTTATAATATGGTTGTTGCTCTTTTGTTTTCTTGTTTTGCTAATTGTTGTTTTTTTTTCTTGTTGATTTTTAACCAGCTCTTTATATATTCAGGGTAGTAAACCTTTGTTTGATATGATGAAGACGTTTTTCTCAGTTTTCTACTTATTTTACTTATGATATTCAGTCATATGAAAAACTTGCACTTGAATATCTTAATCTCTTAATAATTCACATGACTTATGCCTTTCATCCTGGTTTAGAAAGCCTTTCCCCACTCCATTACACAAATATTAAATGACTTTTTTTTTTTTTTTGCTAATACTATAATCCACCTGACGTTTATTGGGCTATACTTTAAATGTTTATTTATCAACCTTAATTTTTGGAGAATACCGTGTTTTATAAAACACGTTTTAATACTTATTTAAGAAAATGACTTTTGCTTTATAAACATAAAAATAAAGTAGTGCATTCCATTCCCTTCCTCTGAATTTTGCTTCTGGAGAGGGAGAAGAGCAAGTAAAAATAAAATCTCCAGTGAATTTTCTCCCATAGCTTTGTTTTTAAAAGTATTATATTTCTCATCTTTGTACAAAAATCCCCTTAACCCTCGTACATATCCTTAATAGACCGGGCATAATTCCAATATCCATGATTTATATAAATTCTACTTGAACCAATTAAAATTTTCAGCCTATGCCCCTCTTGGGGTAGAGGATGTTCACTGGGACTTTACCCAAGCTGCTTAAATAAAATTATTTTGAATATCTGCATAGATTTCTTCCACATAATTAAAATTACTTCAAAAGTTAAATGGAAAGATGCCCTCCAAGTCCAGCATGGTTGTGAGCATGCATACATAAGAAAAAAGTGTTTTCATTATGCTTGGTGGAAAACATACTTTAAAAGTAAAATTTCTGATCGACAAGGGAAATACTATAGTCTAAACAGAACAAGCTTTTCGGAGAACATCTGATAACAATATATCACAATCTTTAATTAATAATCTAACAAGGAAGACACTTGTATTGCCCCTTTGGTCATTTTTCGAGGGAGCTGTAAACACTGCCTCCAGTCCATGGAGGGGATGTCGGCACCAGGGCTATGGAGGGAAAGACGGGGGGATGCTACACAAGCTAAAAATATCTCTTCCCTGGGAACTCTCCCGGAGTTGGTCCATAATGAGATTCAAGTTCGATAAATGAATAAAGTTGAGAAAAATAACTTGAAATGCAAGTAATTGGTGTCAAAGAGAAATCTGGATTAGCATGATAGAAAAGCAATCTGAAGGGGGGTAACAACTGACAAGTCAAAATGGAATCCAGGATACTGCATCCACGTTTGCAGGAGTCTCGAGAAAGGTCTGTTGGGCTCTAACAAATGCCAAGGTCACCGAACCCTGGACTTGCCTAAGTGCCTACAACCGGGAAGCACACACTCACTTATCTTTTTATTCAAAGCAAAACAAAACAAAACAAAACCAAAAAAAATGAGAAGGACATTCTAGACACCATTTGCTCCATGTGCAGACTGACATGGCAAGTTAGAGTCTCTTAATAACGTAGATTGCCGTGTAAACCTACTTGCCTAGAGGACAGGCTTGGCTTGCCACTGTTTGGGTGTACTTGTTAATAGCATCTGCTCTCATTCTAGAAAGTGCTCCAGCTGGAGTGATAAATTATGTGACCACAGTATCAACTTCCTGTTGTTGTTACAGCAAGTTACCATGAATGTCTGACTCGAAACAACACAGATGTGTTACCTTGTACTTCTACAGGTCAGAGTCCAACGTGGACCTTGCGGGGCTAATAGCAACATGGCAGTAGGCCTGCCTTCACTTCTGAAGTCTGTACAGCAGGACACTTGTCTTTTCTCGTGTCTAGGTGGTGGCCCCCTCCTCTGTCTTCAAAGCGGATGATGGCTACTCAAACCCTTCTCACTTTGCCTCACTCAGACCTTCTCCTGTCCCATGGTCTTAAGGACCCTGGTGATCACATTGGGCCCACCCAGATAATCCAAGCTGATCTCACTATTTTAAGGTTGGCTGATCAGCATATTTAATTCTTTTCCACCTTACCTAACATATGCGAGAGTTCCGAGGAGTAGGACGTGAAGACTTTTAGGAAGACCATTATTCTGCCAGCTACGGTCACTCCAGGGTAGCAGGGTCAAAATTTGAAGGCAGGCTTTCTGATTCAATGTCAAGTGTAATTTCAGTGATCAATGAGGATGTCTTTGATGGAAAAGTCTGGTTCGATCTTTGTGAGATGTTGATAGGTGGGGCATGAGACTTGCAAATAGAAACTCAATAAAAATACTTATCTGTGGGGCACCTGGGTAGCTCAGTCAGTTAAGCATCCAACTCTTGATTTCAGCTCAGGTCATGATCTCAGATGGTGAGCTCCAGCCTGTGTTAGTCTCCACCCTGGGCTCTGCGCTAGGCTTGGAGTTTGCTTAAGATTCTCTCTCTCTCCATCTCCCTCTGCCCCTCCTCCCATCTCCCTCTGTAAACAAAACAAAACAAAACAAAAACAAAAAATCTATCAGTGCTTTCTTTATTCAAGGCACCTATTTATGTATCGAAGGAATACCTAGAAAATAGTGTTCCTGCCTTCAAGTTGTTTATGATCTAATTGGACTGTGAGTATACTCTCCCCTGCAGAATACATAAGTCTCTATCAGAGGAGCCTATAACAAATGAACATGATACTATATCAATTAAATATGTAAGAATTCAGATGCAGAATGTAAGGACAATTTAAGTTTCACATTAACCAACCAAGTCAGGATTATTTTGTCTATTTCTTTCCTATGACAACAAACATTATGCCCATCGTGGAAAATTTAGTTTTTAAAAATATTCCAACATTCTCAACCTTGAGAGATCATCTATTATAAATAAACTCACAATAGCATCCTTACACAAAAATCTCTGTGGGCTTCTTTATTTCTATGGAAACCTGGTGCCCACGTACCATGCCCTTGAGATGGGAAACTTAGCTCAAGTTCATGGGGTACCTTCATGTCTCCACTCTTGGATAAAGTATTTTTGCTTTAAATAGATTAGGGGTGATTTGTCTATGATGTCCCCTTCCCCATTCTATTCTCCGTGGTCACCTCAGAGCTACATTTATTAGTGGCAGGGTGAGATAGATAGATAGAATTTTTTTTTTTAAGATTTTTATTTATTTATTTGACAGACAGAGATCACAGAGAAGCAGGCAGAGAGAGGAGAAAGCAGACCCTCCGCTGAGCAGAGAGCCCGATGTGGGGCTCGATCCCAGGACCCTGGGATCATGACCTGAGCCGAAGGCAGAGGCTTTAATCCACTGAGCCACCCAGGTGCCCCGATAGAATTTTAATATGTATTTTCATGTTTATTAGGAAAAATTTATAATAAGACCATCATATGCCTAAACTCATAGATAATTTTGCCTTGGATGAGGCAACAATGAAACATAGCAATCAATGTAAAGCTATTTACTATTAAGTAAATAATCCATTAAAGAGAGTGAAATAAAAGTGCACAGGAAGTCCACGAAAGAGCGTCTAGCAAACAAGGGCGCAGTGGAAGAAAGCACGAATTTTAGAGTCAGACCTAAGTTTGGATCCAGCTGGATCACAAACTAGCTTTTGCTTCTGGACCAGTATTTCAATTTCTCTGGGTTTTGCGGCACTGGGTTGTTTGTTTTTTTTTTTTCCCCTTCAGGTTGTTTTGAGCCAAATGAGACAGTGCATAAAAAGCCTAGACACGTATTAGACACCAAATAAATGTTAGTTCCCTTCTTTAAAAGGCAAGTAATTAATTTAATGTACTTAGGTATCGTTTACCCACTGTGGTTCTTACTCACGAATTAAGACAACACAAAGAGTCAACTGACTTATAGTCCGTTGAGTTGGGGCGGACTGTCAGCTCTTATGTGCCAGGGATGGAAAGAAAGGACAGATGGCCAAAGCTGAGGCCAAGCTTTGGACTCCAGTCGCTTAAAGAGGCACTGCCTCTGCTTGCAGTCAGTGTGAAATCAGCTTTATGCACTCCGTATCAAAGCAGGTGGCTGTCATGTGCAGGCACTGGGTCTCAGCCTTGAGGATTTAATAACGATCAAGAATATTCGTGACACCTGTGCCTTCGTGGGACCTGTCAGAGAGGCAGACATTAATTGAATTATCCTACAAGTAAATAAGTTCTATTATGGACAATGTTATAAAGGAAGGGCACCAGTACCATGGGAGGGTCAATCAGGGACGCCCTCGTTAATCTGAAGTTAAGGGGAAGATCTTCTTGGCCAGTGATGTTGGAGCTGAGATCTGAAGGCCAAATAGGGACTCACCCAGGACAGCTGGTAGGAAGTCCATGCTTGCTAGGAGGATTATATGTGCTGGGAAAGAACGGGGTGAGCTGAGAAAAGATTGATGTATTTGAACCAGAAGGAACAAAGGGGATCTCTTATGACATGAAATGAGTTTTGAGAAGTGGGCTGGAGCCAGATTATAAAAAGACTCGTCCCAGTAAAGGAATTGGCTATATGCCCTAAAAAGGACATGACACCATTGAGAGATGTCCATTATGGGGTGACGTAAATTAAGTAGAAATTTTAAAAGATACCCGGGAAACCTGTACTGGTCAGTGTTACCCCGAGAAATAAATACACACACACACACACACACACACACACACACACACACTGGGATTTAGCATAAGCAGTTGATGCACACAGTTATGGAGGCTGACAAGTCTCACAGTCTGCCGTCTGCAGGCTGGAGACCCAGGAATGCTGGTTGTGACGTCACTCCAAGTTCAAAGAAGTGAGACCCAGTGGCTTCCATGCTGGACAATGTAGTTGTAATATGTGAGCCTCTTCTGTCCCTGCATGTCTCTGATCTCTAACTGAAGTTATTTTATTCATACATTTTACATTGCTTAATATATGTCTCTTCATGCTAGAATGTCTTGTTGACTGCTGGATATGTAACACTCATGGTGGGGACTGACATGTAGTAGTATCTCAATAAATGTTTTGTTAAACTGACATTAATAAATGCCCCTTAGGCGCACTTTGCTTTTTTCTTAATATTTTATTTTTAAGTAATCTCTACACCCAACTTGGGGCTTGAACCTATAGCCCCAAGATCAAGGGTCACATGCTCTGCCAGTTGAGCCTGACAGGTGCCCCATGAATGCTTTGCTATTTTTTTAAGGTCTTTGCTTCTGATGATGTTGCTTTCCACTAAAACATCTGGGAGTCACAATCAGGGTAGTATTGTAACAAACTGCTAAAAGCTTATTTATTTACCTTGTTGGTTTCGTGACATTCAGCTCAATGTTTTGCATGCATCCTAATCAATTACATCTTCTTAGTTTCTGTTTGTCTTTCCCTTACATTCAGACAGACCTGGAGTCTGCCCCTGTCCACTCCAGCAGTTTGCACATTCGGGAAGTCTAGGAATTCTCTTCCTCTACCCTACTTGTGGCTTCTGATACTGCCCAAGACTTGTACAGTGTGAAAGTGTTGGAGAAGGTCATTGAGAGGTCATGTCCAAGGTCATGACCCCGGCTTGACCTGGGAGGCAAACTCGGGCCATCAGTGAGGCTCCTCCCCCTCCCCTGTCCTTGGCTATAAGCCCCGCCCAGAAGTCCCACAGTGGGAGGCATTGTTAAGGACCGCAGTGTGTTAGTCTAAGATTCTGGAGGGCAGGGGTGGAGACCTCCTCATCTTGCAGCGGCCTCAAACGAAACCTGTGAGTAAGCTCTCTCGCCTGTTAGCCCCGCCATTAACCCCGCCACCCCCACCTGCAGCGGTTTCCCTCCTCCCCTCTCCCTGCCCTGTGTGTGGGGCCGGTCTGCAAACCCACGGGAAGCTTCGGTTTCAGATCCAAGATCGTTGTTACCTTTAGACGCCGGGTTTTTGGGTTGAGTTAAAGTCAAGTCTTCTCGCTATTTTGCAAGGACAAAAGGTCAAACCGTCATAATGACACAATATTGCCCCCAAGGTTTTGTTTGCTTTCCTTTGTTTAGTGGAATTCTCATAGCATTTGAAAAAAAAAACAGCAGAGAAAGTACGGAAGCTCACCCTGTGCGGGCTGCCCTTTGCGCACAGATCTTAAAACCCTCTGCGCATGTTTGCTGGCGAAAGGATGGAGGGATGTTAAAGAGGAAAAGGGAAAAAGGGTCTCTTCCAGCCAAGCATACCTCGTTTCATTTTTGCTTACTGCCTTCGGATTCTGTGCACACGCACCCATGCCACACGCACGAGTCATGTGCTATTTGGTGCGTTTCCGCGTGGTCGTCTAAGTGGATGAACAAGGTGGAGTGATGGTTTGAGCTGACGGCTGTATTCTCCGACGCTGTGACACATGTTCCGTCAAACAGTCCCCCTGTCCCCGGGCGTTTTGCAGAAGCCAGTGGTGATTCGCTATGCTGATAACGAAATGACAGGGAATGTTTCCCTAGACCTCGTGCAACCTCACGTAGACCCAGCGGTGGTGTCCAAATGGAACAGAGTGTACGAGTCCTTCGTAGATGTTGTGGGATCTTCTGCGGCTACTTTCCAAAAGAATGCTACCAGTTCGTGGTGCCGTCTGGTGGGGTGCAATCGGGCCGATTTGAGCTAAAAGTGGTTCTCTGCCGTTTTCCTAACCTGGGTGTGTTTTGACAGAGGAACTGATCACAACGGTCGCGACCCTGGGAGCAGCTAGTATTTTGTTGACGAAGCATGAGAGAGCAGGAGAGGGAGTGCTTTGAGAACATGGTTCAGAGTGGCCAAAGGTATAAACTCTGGAAACTGACTTCACGAGTTCAAATCCAGATTTTACCACTTAACCTCTAATTTGTGTCCATTCGGTCCTCCCGGGGTTACGAGTGAAGACCAAGTGAGTTTCTAAAGAGAGCGCCTCGCAAGCCCTGGGTAATGTTGATTGTTATCCCTCATACTGGGTGTTTTTTATTAACCTCCTTTGACAGGTGAGAAATCTGAGACACAGGCGGAAGGCTCAAGGCCACTTAGCTCCGGAAAAGTAGGGCTGGGATTCCAACCACAGGGGCCCGATCCCCAAGAGCGGCAGATCAGGGACGACGTGGGGACCAGAACTCACATCCGAGGAGAAGTGTTACTGTTGCTGCCCAGTTAGACCAAGGCGGAATCAGGCACGGGAAAAGAGAGCATAAGGCCGCTGGGACTCATGGGAAATGGCATGACGTAATTCCTTGTTTCCAAGATAAACAAAAGAGCTGGGCTGCTTTGTTTTGTTTTATATTGTTTTCATCCTTGAGATCTGAAGGTAGCTCTGTATGCAAGTGTCCCATAGGATTGTGAAATCCCGCCTTGATTACACTGGCCTAGTGGCCAGTAATCCCAGGGTCGCACTCAAGACCCCCGCAAATGTCTTTCTTGCCTCGGGAGGGCTCTCTATAAATACTTACTGACCCGAATTTCTCCTAAACATCACCATAAACACTTTCGGTTATTTCTTAGTGCACTCTGTTCATAACTGCGTGGTCAATTATATTTATTAGCATAATGTTCCTTTTAAGCATCATGATGTTAGGAAAAAACAGAAACAATGTAAGCACATTTTCTCGGCTCTGGCTGATTGCGAGTGTTTTCTCTCTTTTTCTTTTCTGGCCTTGCTTTGCAGATTTGATGAATTAATTGTGAATTTCCCAAGGGAGACCTAACATGAACTGAAATTTGTTGTTTATCCTATAATGTTTAGTTTATATTCTGGTTCCAGTGACTATCCATTGAGACCAAAGTTTGAATATTGCCAAGGGCTCATAAAATTGCTGATATAACCTAGTTTCTCCAGAGAACCTGACTTCAATTTTCATAATGAATTAATGCCTTCTTTCTCCCCCAATTTCTTTGCTCCCATAGCTATTTGTGGAGACCACTGATGTCAATGGCAAAACTCTCGAGGGGCCGGTTCCTCTGGAAGTCATCGTGATTGACCAGAATGACAACAGACCGATCTTTCGGGAAGGCCCCTACATTGGCCACGTCATGGAAGGATCACCAACAGGTATGTGAAATTGGCTTACATTAGCATAATGGCTTGGGAAATGGCATCCTGTGATCTTTGGGGATTCCAGAAGCTGTTTTGTTGCCGCTCCAACTTCTTGGTATGCCTCAACACAGACATGTTACCTCCCTGGGTAGAAGCAAGATCTGCAGATCTGCAGATCTGCAACTCAGAACAGGACGGGGGTGTTAGAGGCTGTGGAAGGCTCTCGCCTCATCTCTGAAAGCCACCTTTCAGGGACGGCCAACATCGAAGTCTCCAGTGCACGGCTGGTGGTGAACATTGTATAAATACGGAGCTCACCCTTGTGAGGGCCCAAGGTTGAGGTTTGTGGTATGCCGGGGCTTTGAAGAAAATTGGGGTCCTCAACCCAAGCTCCTCGCTTCTTCCTTTCATCGTTGTCTTTTAATAAGAACCATTTTGGGAAGAAAAAAAAAAAACAGATAGGACTTATTTTGTCCCTTTCCTTACACAAGGTGCGTGGAGAAAACTTTTGTCTTCAGTGAAAGGGCCAAAGGCAAGACATTTTATTTCTCTCTGAAAACACAGGCCCTACTGCGATGTTACTACAGAGCTCCTCTTATCTTTTTTCCACACTTAACCTTTCCATCAGGGAAGGTTGTAGAATTTAGAGCTCCCTTTTTTGGCGCCAGAGATACCAATGAAAGCATTCTGTGACCACCAGCTGAAGTCACAGCTGAGTATGGTGCTTGGCCAAACACAGAGCAAAGTCGAAAAGTCCCTATTATGAGCCTGGACTTTGATTTTACGCTTTGAAGTCCATCTGGGTGAGGGAGCGTCCCAGGGAGAGCCTCACTGTCGCTGGGTCTAGATTGTGCCCAAGTGAAGAAGCCATTCAGCCGGTCAGCCGGGAGATGGAAACCCCGAGCCTTGCTTTGGCTGGTTCTGCTTTCCCCCTTCGCTGAACTGATGGGACATGTCGATCACATGTAGATCTATGAGGCCATGCAAGCGTTGTCATGGTAACCTGCCTAGACCACGCCATGAGTAACCATTTGCAAGGTGCCCACACCTCCCTCCAGCTTCAAGGAGCTCCGTCCCCCTGTGCTTCCTCAGCTCCCCAGGGGCCGGAGGCGAGCTCTCCCTTCCTGGCTTTGAAGGCATTTTGTAGAAAGGCGGGGTTGGGGGGGATTGCCTGTGGGTTCTAGGGGGCATTTGGCGGGGAACCCAGCAGGTAGAAGAGTAGCAACCAGCTTGGAAGGATGGGGAGCCGTGGTGAAGGTGGGTCCGATCACATTCGGCCAGACCTTTCCCATGGCACCTCTCCCTCACCTCCCTGGAGACTGCTTTGGATAGAAGGAGGGCTTCTGCGGAGAGAGACCCTGGAATTGGGGTTTGAGGTTCACAGGTATGTTCTTAAGCCGATGTGTGGGGCAAGTCAGGGGGAACTAATGGGGAAAGCTATTAAAGTGGCTGGAGTTTGAGCGGAGCAGGAAAATGATTCCCAGTTTCCATCTGGGGTGGGTCCCATCTCCGAGTAACTGGAATTCGAGCCAGGCCAGGAAAGTGTTCTAAATGTAAATGACGATGCTTACGTCGGAGGCGGCTGGGAGCGTGTGCGTGTCTTTGTATATCATGTGTGTATGTGATTAGACGATGTCCAATTTTCCTCCCATTGCGCCCTTCCTTAAGGTTTTAGAAAGAATTTCGGATTTTATTGCTTTATATACGTGTCACATTTTCAAAGAAAAATGGAATCCTTTATGTCCACTGAATTTCTTAAAGCACAAAGTAATTCGGTTCGGGTGGCCAGATCTCCAGCAAAACATAAACCACCTCCAAGTTCTATTTACGATAAGTATTATGCTTTAAAAATCTATAAAAATGCGATACCTATGTGGCTTCTTTTAGCTAGGCAGAATTTGGCCTGAATCATTGTTTTCTTCTTCGGCCCCCTCTGGGTTTGGCTTTAAAGCAGGAACTGAGTTAGAGTCAGTCCGATCTGGGGTCGAGAGTTCGGCAGTGTTGTGGGAAACTTTTAGAGGAAACCCCACCTAGATGGCTCGGCGCCTCCCAAGGGATCTCAGGCAGGTGACCCCGAAGCCTCGGTGAGGGCAGTGGGAATCTGGGGCGGGGCCTGGGATCCCTTTCCCAACCTAAACTGCTACAAGTTAGAACAAGGAACCCTGACCGGCTGTAGAAATAATGGCGTCTCTGATATCAATAATGAGCTGCTCCTTTGTGGTTGGTGGAATCTTCGTAGCGGATCCATTTTACAGACGGGAACGCTGACCCTGGAGAGTGTTCTGTGACTTTGCCCCACTCACATAAACAGTAGATGGGGACCGGCGTTCCGGGCTCATTTCTGTGTCCTCCACCTGCAAATCATGTGCCCGTTCAAGTGTCCCACAAACTTCCTGGTGAAGACAGCCATCAAACCAGGACAGCATGGGGTTGAGTGCTTACCGTGTGCCGAGACCTTTGTGACAAATGTCCTTGCCTCCCCCACACCATTCTCTCCCCGGAGAGGTGGATACACTCTCCCTAGCATACATAGGAGAAGCGTGAACCTCAAAGAGATCCAGCTGCTTGGCCAAAGTCCCACAGCTGGTGGCTGAGTTAGAACCTGGGTCCGAGTCTCTGGTTCGAGGCCCGGGCTGTCTCCTGTGGACGTGTTGGCGTTGGCCACCTTCCCTCCCGTTCTTGACCGTGGACTCTTTGCAGTCCCAGCTGGAGGGCAAGTACTCGCTCTGTCAGAGAAACTGATGTAAAGTGCTCTTCTAACCACACAGTCAGCTCCTCGAGTCCCTCCTTATAACTGCTGCTCCATCTCTGGAGTTGAACAGGGTCACACGTGGGCCTGGTTGTCACTCATAGTGCTTTCTTCTGAGTTCAAGTCATCGGGGCCAGCTTCGTGGGGTGTGACCTGCACAGCCTCACGGGGGCCTGTGCTTGGCATTAGGCTCTGCCATCACCACCTTAAAATTCTTAACAAGTATTGAACAAGGATCCCTGTATTTTCCTTTTGCAATGAGCACCCCCCACCAAGTTATGGAGCTGGTCCTAAGCACGGCACTGTGGCCCAGGCTTGGTTTGATGCTCCACTCAGCTCCTTAACCAGGTGAGACCTTGGGCAGCAGACTGAACCTTCTAGTAGCCTCAGTCACCTTGTCTGTAGATGGGGTGGGTGAATGATAGTCCCCGCCCTGGAGGATTATATGCATGCCTTAAATGAGACGCTGCTTCCCTCAGCATGAACCAAGGTTCAAGAGATGCTAGTGCATCGTTAATGCCCCCTGTTATTCTTATGATTCCTGCAACGTACCATGTCGGAGAGCTGAGGCAAAGAGGCAGTTTGTGTGCGGGAACATTCATCTCCCAACAACCAAGCGTCATTTTCATGTTCCAGTGGACCTGGATGTGCCATCAGCACCAGTCTGTCATGGAGGAAGGCCACCCATATTTATCTGGTGTTCAGACAGGAGACCATTTCCAGCTGCTCGGCACTGAACTCTAGGGTATTGTTTTGGGGAATCAGTACCGGAAGAGGGAAGATCAGCAGAAAATAATGGTCTTTGAACTTCACAAATGATGAGCTATTCCTTTTGTGGAGTCCCAAGGCATTGATTTATGGGACCCAAGTCCTGGCCCTGGCTGCTCTGGGGTGGTGGGGGAGGCCAGAGCTCTGTGTAAGCCTAGGGTTTTCTGAATGCCCGAGGCAGGCCGGGACCTCATGAGTGGGGACAGAGGGTTGGGACCCTTGGAGTTCCTGGAGGACACACATGGCAGGACCCCACAGTGCCTACTGGCACCAACTCCCCAGTGTCTTCCCACCAGTAGTCTTCTGGTGGAGAAGGGCCAACCACGAGCCCCTGGGATGAGGCCTGAGGGCACGTGTTTTACCTGGGAGATGCAGGATACTGGCTAAGGTGGGCTCCAGGTAAGGGAAGCCAGATACTAGGGTGGGCAATTGTGAGCTTGATCTCTTGGTGAGGGGGTTGGAGGGGTCCCTAGGAAATGACATGAACACGCACACATCAGAGTTACCCCAGCCCAGGGGAGCTGTAATACGCATCCCCATGCACCCCCCTCAGATATTGGCCAATTAACCCCAGAGGAACTTCAATTCCCAGGCGCCCTTGGCCATTGCGGACTACCCAGCAGGGGGCAGCCTTCCTACAGGCTGCAGGAGCTGTCTGCTGGGCTGGCCTCCATGGGCTCTGCCTGCCATGCTTTCCACCCCGCCAGCCCGAATGTGAGCAGAGGCAGCTTGGAGGAAGGCACCCACCACCTGGATGGATGGAGTGGCTTTGAGGGATGTTAGGGGTGGGAGGTGATGAGAGGAAATACCTTGGTCCCTAAAAGGCGTGACCAAAAAGGACCAATGTTACATTGACTTTTCTCGTTATTTTTTTTTTTTAATTCTTTAAAGATTGTATTTATGTATTCGAGAAAGAGAGCACAGGGGAAAAGCAGGGAGAGAAGGATAAGCAGACTCCACACTGAGCACAGAGCCTGATGCCGGGCTCAATCTCACGACTCTAAGATCACGACCTGAGCCGAAGCCAGGAGTCAGATGCTTAACCGGCTGAGCCCCCCAGGAGCCCCAAACTTTCTCTTTAAATAGGGGTCAGGACCTGGAGGTGCACGTTGTGACTCCTAAGAGGGATGACACTTCACCTTGAGCAGGTGGAGAGGAGCAGAGATGAGCCGCTAAACCCTCTTCTGACTTCTGAGGGCGCAGCTGCCCTTGCCCTCTCCGGCTTCCTGTCTTGCTCCCTCTATTGTTTCCATCCGGGGCCACTCCTGAGCACCCACACTGCGCCAACACTATTTTGAGCTCTGAGGGTGCGGCTGGGGGCCTGTTCGATGCTGCTCATCCCCTCCCGGTTTACAGAGCCAAGCAGGGAGACCGGCAACAAGTAAGAACTGAAATGTGGGCAGCGCTGTGATCCCACCACCCAGGATGCCTGCCCCAGAGGGGCGCGCCCCAGCCTCCCTGAAGAGATGCTGTCAGAAGAGGAGGGCCTTCGTCTTTTGTTTTTCCTCTGGGATCCCCTTGTGTTTCTGTTATTCAAAACTCAGTACTTTCATTTTTTAAAAAATCCTACCGTGGCAGACATGAGGGAATATATCCGATCAGTTGGCCTTTGGGACAGGAGCCTGTCCTGAGAGCTCAGCGTGGCCTTGTCCTCTCTGGTTTCCAAAACAGCTCAGGCTACATCATGATGGTTTCATATGTGACAGTTGCTATCTGAGCCCTGGCTCGGTACAAACCCTCAGGGTGCTGGTGTGACCTAGCCGTAAAGCCCTTCCTGGCCCCCTGTTCGCTTGTCGTGGTAACTGAAGTGTGGCTTCTCTGTCCGCCGAACTGTCCGGTTCTCTCTCGCGGGTACTTTCGGACGTCCACGTGGTGGGTTCCTTCTTTCTCAATCATCCCAGCCAATCCTCTGGGTTCTGGAATACTGGGCGCATGACTATTGGGATTTTTTGCTTGTTTTCTTAAGGAGATGTATTTCTTCTAAAAATTAAGCACTTCTGCTTTTCTTTACCTTTTTTAAGGACAAAAAAATCCAATTACCCTCAAATCTCACCATCCCGAGGAAAGGACAGGCGCCATCTTGGTGGGAGGACTTCCAGGGTTCTGTCTGGGCATGTCCATACTGAGGAATGCGCTACACAATTTGATGGAAACGGAGCCGTATGTTCCTTGCTGTAACTCGCTGTCTTTACCCTGCAGGGCTGCATGCGCTTTTTTGTAAATCAATAAATGTCAAGCCACATCATTGTTTTGAACAGCTAGTATCTGGATCTGCCATCGTCTAGTTAGCCATTCCGTATCGATTTAAGCTTTTTCACTTTTCCGTACTTATAATCAGCTCTGTGGGAGAGAACATGTCTCTTCCTATGTGTATGACAGTCCTTAGGACAAACCCATCCATGTGGGATGGACAGAAAGAGGATGTGCTTATTACATTTTCATGTGTGTCGAGACGGTGCTTCCGATCAAAGGATCATATCTGCATCTTGGCCAAGCTCATGCTCGAGGATAATCGGGGTAGCCTTTGCCTTCACATTTGAACATGCTGGTGAACTTTCTGGTCATTTGTTTTTCTGGATTATACCCAATGTCTCTAAGCTTTCGTGGTCATTCCACATGCTCTATCAGTAGGTTGTGAACTGCCTTGCTCTGGAACCTCCCTGGATTCTGTGATCAAGAAGAGGACTGTAGTTATGGGTCCTGTTTCTCTGCTGGGGTCGTCATCGGAGTCTTAGCTGAGGGGAGGGGCCAAGGGTCAGGTGTCATTGCTGTGCTGCGGTGCCACCCAGATTGCATTAGGCTGCACTTGAATTATGGTACAGATTCCTCCAGTGCAGTTGACCATAAAACAAAATTTGAGTTACACAATCCAACCAGAGATGTCTGGAAAATTCCAGTAGTGAAGTGTATCAAAAGTGTTGAGTTATCTGAACCTTGCTAGCTATTCAAGAAACGGAATCTCTCCCAAGTTGCTCGTAACCCTGTCGGTAACCCAAGTGGTATCTTATGAGGGCTCCAAACCAAGCCAATCAATAACCTTATCATAGCCCCTAATGTTCCCTCCTTTCTACCCCAGTCCCTCTCTGAGGGACACCACTGCACATTTTAGCCTGACTGACACAGGTCCACTGGAGGCTTTGAAATACTATAAGACTTTGTGAGATGTGGGAGAAAGCCTGGACCCCTTTATTCTGTTAAAATGATCCCCAGCCACTAAGACTGTGTCTCATCTTCAGTGTAGGCAACTTTGAAAACCAGTCTTCTCATGTTTATCCCTAACCCTCTCTCTACCTAAATTCCTATGTGAGGAACTTAGGGTTCCATGGAGGTTGGGGACCAGTTCAAGAGGCAGATGATACATCGTTTCTTGAATCTTGCTTCTCTCTAAGGGGAAGTCTTTGTTTCTGGTCAGCCTTGTGTGCCTGTCTCCCCACTGCCAGTCCTCCAGCCGCCTACTCCTTCATGTTAGATCTTCGCATTCTGGGGACTGAGGATAACCTGGTGAACCGAAGATCTATGACTCTCATGGTCACGGAGGTTACTCCCTCCTAAAAATAAGCACTTGGCAGCCATGCCCCACTAATTTGGTGCATAGACTTCAGAGTTGAGCTGGGAGTCATCCGTCTACCCCCCTACACTGAGGGCAAGGAAGGATTTATGACATCAAATAGTGAACAATAAAATAAAAAATTAGCTTAATTAAAATGAAATCATACTTTGACGTGGAGGGAGGGAAAAGAAGCATCAGTAGCTTCAGAAACTTGGTGATCGTCCCATAACCTTTTGAAAGAATAAATCTGACGGGAGTTCTTAGCCAAAATGGAAATCGGATGACAGTTGAGCAACTGCACAATAAAAATGAGAAAGTCCTTGAGTTGTTATGGCACAGAGCATGGAGGACACCAAAGTCTTGGAATCCATCCCTCATATGGAAAGATCCGCTCTGAATAGCCTCGGAACTTTTCATGCAGCGGCCAAGTAAAGCCCAGTAGCACATCCACAAAGGCATTAAAGAGTTAAAACTTCAGAGAAACTCTTACTTCAATTCTTGCTGACCATTTCGTTCAGCTAAACCATTCAACAAATACTTATTGGGCAGCTTCTCTGAATCCGAGAATGCTCTAGGTGCTAGCGATGGGGCACTGGCCAAGAATACTTAGGACTCGACTCTTAAGACATTTGCATCTTCCTGGAAACAGGACAATAATTACCAATGAGTCAAAAGATAATTTAAATAATTTGGATAAAACAAGGCAAGGTGATGTGACATAATGAAGGAGAGGTCAAGAAAGACCTCTCTAACGTCTTTCTAAGACCTTCAGGCTGAGACCACTGAGAATAAAAGCCTACGATTGTAAAGGCATCGAGCCAGTATGTTCCAGGCAGAGGGATCAGAAAGTGCAAAGGTCTGAATGAGGAAGGCAGGATGGATAGAGGGACAGAGAAGAGGCCAGCATGGGGGAAGAAGGTCAGCAAGAATTAGAGTGGCAGAGGAATTCAAGGAGATAGGGAAACATAAGATCAGAACAGAAGTCACCAACCTTGGGCCATGGGCCAAAGCTGTTGCACCATCTGTTTCTTTTTTTTTTTTTTAAGAAAATTAATAAAGTTTTATTGAAACACTGCCATGCCCATTCATTTAAGCCTTGGCTGTGGCTCTTTTCAAGTGCTGCCGTTAGACCTGAATAGTTAGAACACAGATTATATGTCCCACAGAGCCAAATATATACATAACCTAAATACGGATACATTTTTAAAAAATGAAATATATATTTAAAATATTTTTAAATCTTTTAAAAATAAATATATATATTTTTTCCTTTGCCCTTTAGAGAAAAGTTTTGCAGAACCCTGGATTAGAACTCCATACGTTTTGATTATATTTTAAATTTAGTAGAAAGCCCTTGGGTGGTTTAAGGAGGACAGTGGTAAAATCTGGTCTTACTGTTCAAAGAGGATGTGAGCTCTTCCATGTTGGGGGAGGGTGGGCGGGCAAAAGGGCCACCCCAGTAACCCAGACTTGATGACACCGTGGCCTGGACGGGATGGGAACAGTGATGATGGCGAGAAGACGCCATTGAAGATTTTGTGCTGAGGGGCACCTGGGTGGCTCAGTCGTTAAGCGGCTGCCTTCGGCTCGGGTCATGATCCCAGAGTCCTGGGATCGAGCCCCACATGGGGCTACCTGCTCATCAGGAAGCCTGTTTCTCCCTTTCCCACTCCCTCTGCTTGTGTTCCCTTTCTCGCTGTGTCTCTCTCTGTCAAATAAACAAATAAAATCTTTAAAAAAAAAAAAAAAAGATTTTGTGCTGAACCCGTAATGGATGGGAGAGTACCGAATGTTGACTCTCCTTCTGGTGAGTCGGTGCCATCCATAGGGAATTAGGGTAATACTATAAACCTTAATAGGTTTATAAATTTTCCTCAAGTATGAACTAGATTTTACCTTCAGTTTTCTTTCTAAGGCATAAGATGCAGACCAGGGGGACCAGATTATCTTCTCTTCATTCTCAATTTTCCGCATCTCGTGGAATTCCACACACACGGTAGCCACTCGGTATATTTCATGCAAGAACAAATGGGCCCAAATGGTAGAAAGTATGAATCACTCGAACCTTCCCTTTTTGAACCTTCCCTATTTGATTTTAAGATAAATGTTGTCTTTATTGGCCATTCATTCATTACTTCAGCAAACACCTCTGGAGTGCCTCTCCGGTACGAGAACATGCCGCTGCTCAGGAAGGGTGACGGTGGGTCAGGGTGTTACATAAAACACACACAGGCCACCCTGACTTCCTAGAGTCTGCAGACTGGAGGGAAGCACAAGATAAATTTAGCCTGCTGCACACAGGGAAGGCAGGGCCCTGGCAACATCTCAGTAGGAGCGAGGGGAGACAACGGAACCCACCCCGGATAAGCAAACAGTGGTGGTAACCAGTATAATTTTTCTAGTACTGGGTATTAGTCTAGGTTTTGTATCTGCCTCTCAATGAAATCCTTACAATTCTTTCTCTTTCTATTCGATTGAGGAAACAGAAGCTCAGGGAGCTTAGGTGACTTCCCCAAAGTCACACAGCCAACGCAGGATGAAGCTGGGATTCACATTCAGACTAAGGCCTGCATCCTTTCCTTTCCTTTCCATTTGTCACGCCCACTGTCCTTCAACCACGTCATCCAGGAAAATGTTAAGATCAGTTCAGATCTGCCGTCCTGAGTCTGGAGAACATTCTCTTGTACGCATACGTGGGCGTGGGTGTGTACATATGTGTGTGTACGTTCGTGTGCGTGCGTGTGTGTGTGTGTGTGTGTGTGTGTGTGTGTGTGTAGATGAGAGAGGGGAAAGGCATTTTCCTAGAGCTTAGCTGGTCAGGGAACTCAGTGCAGCCCCTGTGACTGGCGGTGGCCTTCTCAAACAGAGCCAGATCCTCCCCCTAGCGGTAGCTTGGCAGAGGCTCAAGGAGGACTCTTCTCGAAGATTCATAAGGCAGGCCGGACCATCCATCAAGACAGTCTACAAATGTCAATTAGAAAAGATTTATAATCGGCAGAGAGCTTGATCAAACAGCTTTTACTGCAGCCCTGTTGTGCTAAGAATGCCATCCCTGCGAAGGCCAGAGTGCAGAGTGCTATCTCCATCTATCTGTACAAAGAGTTTTGAATCCCTTCTCCTTAATATATGTACAGTCTACTAAAACATGTCCTGAGTAATTTATGTATAGAACCACCTCCCTTCATAAGTAAATGGAAAAGATTCAATATTCTGAGCTCACTGGGAAGAGGGCATATAAAATCCCTTTCAAGTATATGTTTTATAAAATATAGGTCATGAATTGAGTTTTCCAGTATCAAAGAAAAAATTTTAATAGACTTACGGCTTTCTTGCTGTAATTATGGCTGCATTTTTTTTTTCAGGCCAAGCATAGTCTACCCAAAGCTATTTAATTATTCAGAAGATTGGCTCTTTTCAAAGATTTCTCAAAAGTTTGGTTTCGGGGGTTTTCAGTGTTTTCCTCCCACTCTGGTTTTCTATGTGTGTTCAGGGTGCCACAGTTTTTATCTGCTGTGTTTGTGATTAGAAGGGGCTGCTAAGGGCCGCCTAGGTGGCTCAGGTCATGATCTCAGGGTCCTGGGATCGAGCCCTGCATCGGGCTCTCTGCTCACCAGGGAGCCTGCTTCCTCCTCTCTCTCTGCCTGCCTCTCTGCCTACTTGTGATCTCTGCCTGTCAAATATACAAATAAAATCTTTTTAAAAAGGGGGGGTTGCTGCTAATCTGGAGACCCTCCTGGTGGGGAGGACAGGACAGAGCTCTTGTTTCTGTGGTTGGCTTCTACATCGTTAAGAAAAGTCTCTTTTCAGAATGACGGAAGACCCGTTCCCTGGGCCATCAAAACCAGGCTCCCTGAGCTGCTGGTCATCCATCCCTCTGCTTTGCTTCCTGCTTCGGCAAACTGACCCCCTCCCTTGTGCTGAGAAGGTTCTGTGCTCCGTGGCTCACACCAAAGTCCTAAGTCAGGGCTAGAGGGGAGGGCTTGAATGGTAACTTACATATAGGAAATTCAGTTAGCCAGGCCCTTTCTGTGTGTGACACATCACCCAAGACTGGATGCTTAGATTGCCAGTAGTTTAGGAAAGTGTGTGTGCCAAGTTTTAGCTGGAAATGTTGACCCGTGCACATAAAACATAATCCAAGAGACCTATGCCATTGCTGTCGAAGAAACATGTCACGTGGATTCAGAAACCATA
This sequence comes from Taxidea taxus jeffersonii, assembly GCA_003697995.1. Taxonomy (NCBI): domain Eukaryota; kingdom Metazoa; phylum Chordata; class Mammalia; order Carnivora; family Mustelidae; genus Taxidea; species Taxidea taxus. Next base: position 84,149 of record ML107085.1, on the reverse strand, counting down.
GAGTGGTTCGGCTGCAGATGATTTGCCCTCCCCCACCCCCACCCGATACTTTCGGTGGCCACACTGGGGGAGGGGGGAGTGCACCTGTCATCCAGTCGGTAGTGGGTAGTGGCCAGGGATGCTGCGGAACATTTTAGAACACACAGGACAACCCCCTCAATGAAGAATTATTTGGCTCAAGATGGCCATAGTGCCAAGGTCAAGAAAACCTGCCCTAGAAGGAGAAAATGAAGAGTTTTGGTTACAAAGTCCACATCTGGAATCTGGACAATTGTTGGCCTTGGTTAGTGCCTCTTTGTGGTGAGTGCCTGGATGGCCTAGATGGCCAGAACCTGTTCCTCTCAGGAAGGTCCTATAGCATGTAGCAGCAGATGACAGTGAGCACGGCTTGCGGGGATAGGGGGACCTCGGGCCTGGCCCTATGTCAAGGCTTCCCATGCGTTTTCCCACGGACTCACTTCGTGTGATTCTGTGAAGCAAATGCATGAGCATCTCATGTTGCCTGAGGACACCAAAACCTAGAGAGATTAGGAAATAATATGCGCAGCACAGCAGACCCCTTTCCCGCAGTATCCATTCTGCTCTCTGTGAGGAGCAGACCCCATTGTTCCAGCAGCAATGGGTCCCTGGGAAAACTACAGTCCAGGCTCGCTTACAGCTCGGTGTGGCCATGTGTTGAAGTACCGGCCAGTGAACGAGCTATAAACACGGCATTCTGCCATGCTCCCGGGGGCAATTGGGAGCCGCAGGGTCTGGGAAGAATGCCCTTCTGTCTTGGCTGGAATGAGGTGGTGAGGGCTAGCCCTCAGGCAGCCCCTCTGCTTTGTAAGGTGTCTTGGAGGATGAAAACCATGATGGAAGACAGAGACCGGATTCCGTTGCCCGTGGAATGTTATACTAGCCCTCTCCAGAATTATTTCACATGAGACAGCAATGAACTTCTGTCCCATTTAGCTCACTTCCATGTGGGCTTCTCTGTATTCGTCACCAAATCTAGTAACAGTTGACATATCCAGTGTCACTCAACCAGTAAGAATTACAGCCCAGACAATCTGATTCCAAGGCATGCTTTTTAACTGCTATGCTATGCTGCCCAAGACATTTGAACCCACTTTTTTTTTTCTCTTCGTATTTCATGCCATCAGTTTGTGTATGGTAATTAGAAAATTGAGTCTTTATTGGAACAAAAATAGTCTTTGTCTCCTCTATTATCTTAGAGTTCTTTCTAGAAAGCGTTCTGAGGCCTCTGTCATTAGGTATCCCTTATTAGATCAAAAACCTACAAGTGTCCCAGCATGGAAACTTCCTCAGCGTAGTGGTTTTGATTTTCATCTATCACAGTAATTTCAGATCATAGTCCAGCCCTGATTGTCTGAAAATAGTCCAATAACACACATCATCCTGTGGTTGCCATTTACATCTACGCACTGGCCTCATGTCCACGTCCCAAGGTCTAGGGAGGGAGGGGAGGGATACAAGTAATATTAAGAGGGCTCTAGGAGGTTTTCAGAGAATATTAATATTTTTGCTTGCCAGCGAGTCAGCTGGAAATACATCATGAGGATACGCCTGTCAGTTCATCCGGGAGATCAATATGTTCTCACAAGAATGCAGCCCAGGGCTTGAGACCACTGGCTCCTGTGACCCAAAGATCTGGTTTTCTGTTACATTTCCGCTGCTAACCGAGAGTGCTTGAACATGATGTCTCACCTCTCAGGAGCTTTGGGTCGGTAACTCCTCCTGCAAAATGGGAATAATGGTGGTGCCCCCCCAGGGGCAGCTGTTCAATGAGAAAATAGCTATGAAGCCTTGAGCAGCACCCTCCTAACAAAATGAATACTACATGTGCCACAAACGTTAGCCACTACCACCCACTTGTTTGCCCAGTGGTAGGGCGTGGTGCCATTACCTTGCGCCTCACAGGGGAGGGAAGAACTCTGCTAACCAGTGAAGCTGAGTTTCAATCCTGGCTCTTTCTCTTATCAGCTGCGCGAATTTCAGGGTCTAGCTCCTTATTTTGCATTGGTGACAATCCAAGATGGCAGCCTCTTGCATGAGTTAGAATTAGGCAAATTTGAAATGATGCCGTGTGGAAGTATTTTTAAAATCTCATTTGTGCACAAATTTAGGACCGTTTCCATCCTCCCCCTGGGAAGCCCTGTATTTATTAGAAGTCATTTTCCATTCCCCCCCCCCCCGTCTCAGCCCCAAGAGACCACACATCTACTTTTTTTTTTTTTTTTTGCCTCTATGGATTTGCCTATTCTGGACATTTCCTGGAAGTGGGTGCACACAGTCTGTGGTATGTTGTGGCTGGTTTCTTTCACATGCTATCATGTTGACAAGGTGCATCTGTGTTGTATGGAGCGCGTACCAGGACTTCATTCCTTTTTATTGCCAAAGACGGAGTTGAGATTTTAAATAAATCTGCTTTTGCCAAGGTGGGTGCCGCTTTAGCTTATAAAAATGGATACACACCATTCTTTGTCAAGATTACTTTTGAATTATGTACATTTCTATTATTTGAGGTATTTGAGAATGTGTCCCTTCCATAAAGCATACCTGAACACTACTCATTCTGTAATTTTGTTGTAGGAATTAAATTAGATAATATATGTAAGTTCTTGGCAGCAAGGCCCAACATATGGCAACCCCTCAGGACATTTCGCTCCCCCCGCCTTTTTTTTTGGATATGTATTTTTTTTTATTATTGTGTTATGTTAATCACCATACAGTACATCATTAGTTTTGGATGTAGTGTTCCAAGATTCATTGTTTATGGTCCTTCCCTGTTTTGCGCAGGTTTATAGCCCGTCTCTTTGTCATCTGCTTTTCTGCCTGTCACCCTCAGGGATCCTCATCAATAAAGATTCCAATTGATTAAGTCAAAGAATTACTCAGAAGTACTTTCTAAGGAGTTTGTTCACCAGATAGCCCAAAAATGGTTTTCTTGGGGGAAAAAAATCCAATTTGCACTAATATGTCAAGTTCCTAGAAACCTCTACCCATGGTTGGTTCAAGTTAGATACTCCTTCATAGATGTCCCCCAGTACCCCTATATTCATAAAGTATCTGAGACCTTTACTTTTGTCAGCCCAAGTATATGTCTGTAAAGGCAGGTGTCATTATGGGCTTGTATGAGCTTTAATGAAAGACAGCTTTCGAAAATAACTGTCCTATGGTCTTCTGACTTATTTCAGCAGGGCTAGTAAGGGAGAGACATTCACTCACGCTCTCTCCTTTCCCCTCACCCTTGGCCATGAGATGCCCCATCAAAAAGAAACCTCTGCTCCTTGAACAAGCCATCACAGCTTGCCCCTGGGTGACGGACATCAGGATGGGTACTTCCAGATTTGTTTTCCTCTTCCATCTTCCCGGTGACGCATATATCATATCCATATTTCAGATGAGGAAGCGTGGGCTCAGAGAGGTTGACACAGATTCTCAGAGGCGATACTCTGAGATTTGGTCTGTCTGACCTCAGATGCCATCTTCCTCCAGGGAGACTGCATTTCCTCTGTCTTGGTATGGGTTAATTACTTCTTTGTATTCCTGCTTATCCTCCATAGAAAGACTTCTTTACCCTTATTCAGTGGTCTCCATGGAAGCATTCAGTGCTGTTTCTAGCCAAGGCTTTGCATCTAAATAGGAAATGTTTATTTTATTGCTTATGGGAGATACAAGGGCAAATGATCAAAATGGGCGGGTGGCTTCAGCTGAGAAAGCTCATCTAGGTCATGTCTGTCCACGGGGCTGATTCCTTATAGCATGAGACAGTTCAGCTGTGCCTGGTCCTAATTACAACTTAAAGGGTAAGGTCAAGTTATATTGCAGAAGGGCAAATACCACCTGGAAGAAAAATTTCTAGAATCAGAAAACCCGTAATGGGGGATCTGGAGATTAAATTCATCTCTTAATGTATCAACGAGGAATGTTTTCTGCAGCAAGTAACAAAATAGCAATTAGTGTGGCTTAAACATCTCAGGTTGATTTTTCTCATATTTCCAGAAGCTGAAAGGTGGGTGGCTGCTTCCTTTGCTTCACTGATCTGACAGTCAGCATCTCTGTGAGTCTTTGGCCTTTCTCTTAGGGCTGTAAGACTTGTCACAGCTCTAAGCTCACAGCTCTATCTAAAGGAAGAAGAGAGAGGGAGCAGGAGATATGTCTGCTCTTTTCATTAGGTATGCAAAGTCTTTACCACAAGCCTTCAGTGATCTTTTATTAGCAACCCCCCAGAGCAGAACTGTGTCATACAATTACCCCTAGCTGCAAGAGAAACCATGTGTAAACCAGCATTTACATATGTGTGCATGCACGCATGTGTGCATATGTGTACACATGCACATGTGCATGTTCATGGTGGGCTGGAGAGGAGAGAATTGAGAATAGATCTGGGACTAACTGTGACTGGTCCCCATTTAATGCCCAGAGTTCAAGAGATTCGCCCTTCTTGTGTAAGGTTAAAATGCAGGAATAACCAGCGTTTTCTGTGATTTTACTATGACTTTGACAATCAGTTGAGGTGGGGCATCACTGGAAGGACTTCTTGGCTAAATAAAGGAAGGAAATGATCAAACTGGTTTCTTTACTGTTCAAGTTCTCAGAGACTTTAAGATGCTGATGGTCTTGTTAATCTCCAAGATGATGCAGGACTGGAGAATCTGTTCCGGGCCGCTGGTTCTGTGAGCCTGGCATGCAGGGTATGGTAGGTACTTTGGAAAGGGAGTTCTTAGCCAGCAAACTGTTGGAACATGAGCTACCTGAGAAGTCATGCTGCCCCCTCCCAGTGGAGTTGTTAGAGTCCCACATTGGAAGTAAAATGGTCAGAAAGCAAGACCGTGAACATCAGAGAAGGTTGTAGAATGTCAGGTAGTCTTTTGACCTTGGGAACATCAAGACCAGCTAGGGACAGACAGAGGGGCACTTGTGAACCATTTGGGCAGAAGGCCCCCATTGTTGACTCCCTCCTTCCTTCACCTTCCCAACCCAGATTCAGCTAGCCTCCTTCACAAAGCCCATGAACCCTCAAAGAGTAAAAACCTTGCTGAAGGAACTAACCTGTCACATAAATACTGACCTGAGAGTACTGGGAGTTTCATTCTTGTCGGAGTTTTACCCGTTCTCGTGAAGACCAACACTTTGTCCAGGTCCTCGGTAGGAAATGGACCACCCAGGAGCCTGAAGGTGGACATTATAAGCCCAAATGAAAAATGACAGATTTTCTACCTGCGTCTCTTACCAGAATTCTTAATAGCTGTGTTTTCACTCTCTAGGTCTCCTGCTTGTCTAGGTTGTCTTTGCCTCTCTCTCCTTTGGTCCTGTAGGTGCCCAGCTTTGCCATAACTATCTTATGCAGGATAGGGACTTACAGGTTTCACATACATCTGCTCATCTCAGCCTCACATGATCCCCCCAAAATAGATAAAAGTATTCGCATTTACAGAGAAAGAGCTGGAACTTAGAGGATGGGCGCCTTACTGGCATCTCACAACTTCCCTCTATATCTTCCCCACCGCATGTGAGTACATCAGTATAAAAGAGAGCATCTAAGTGGAAATTGTTATGCAAGGCAGAGAACGTGACTCATGGTGGCCTTTAACCACTGGGTCATAGAAAAATGGAGCCGGAACTACACTTAGCTTGATTTGCCTCAGTGAGTGTCGGGTAATAATTCTGGACTTTCTTTTATGGATGTTTGTATTAGGTTTCTGCAGAGGAGCAGAACCAATAGTAAATGTCTCTATCTGTAGCTAATAAGAAGTTGGCTCACACCGTTACAGGGCTGAGCGTTCCCAGACTCTGCAGTCAGCATACTGGATGTGTAGTTCCAGTCCAGAATCCAGGAGGCTCGAGATCTGAGGAGGGCGATGTTTCGGTGTGAATCTAACGGTGGGAGAAGACCAATGTCTTAGCTCAAAGCGGTCAGGCTGGAGGAGTGCCTTTTTGCTCAGCTTTTCTGTTCTCACCAGGTGTTCAGTTGATGGGGTGAGGCCTGACCCCTTTGGGGAGGGCCATCAACTCTACTGTGTCTGTTGACTCAAACAGTGACCTCACCCATCAGCACCCTCACAGGCACACCCAGAACAAGGTTTGGTCAAATGTCTGGGCACCACGTGGCCCAGTCACGTTGACATCTAAAATCAACCGTCACCATCTTATAGGCAGAATCTTGACCTTGACCTCATGACCTCCACCCCCTGGTCTTACGCCTGCAGCGATGTTGTCTTACACAGCAAGAGTTTTTGCCAATGTAAATAAATTATTAATCAGCTGACATTCAAAGAGGAAGATTCTCCTGGATTTCCAGTTGGACCCCCAAACCCCCCCTGAGCCCTTAAAAGCAGAAAAACAAGGCAGGAGAGTGAGTAAGAAGATGCAGCAGAGGAGGGAAGTTGAGAGGGCAGGCAGAGGCTGGGGCAGGCAGTTCCAAAGCCCAGGAAGGACTCAGGCTGTCATTGGCTCTAGGATGGGGTTGGGCCACATGGAATGTGTGAGAAGGGAATTCCTTCTGCTGACACTCGGAAGAAGCTTGGAAAGGATTTTCCCCAGAGCCTAGGGTAAGGAACACAGCCCTGCCCATACCTTGACTTCGGCAGCGTGAGACCCAGATGGGCACTGCTGTGCCTGCACCTCTGACCCACAGACACTGTGCGATAGTAACAGGGTGTCCCTGAAGCCACTGCATTGGCGGGAATTTGCTACAGCAGAAGTAGAAAAGGTACACGGTACCTACTTCACACTCCCTCCGTGCTTCCCCCGATGAGCGAAGTTGCTTTTCCCAAGAACACAAAGGGAAATAGCCAACCAGAGGACCGAACTCCAGAGAAGCATGCAAACTCGCAACTGCCGAAAGTTCAATTTCAGATGAATTACCGGCTTGGGGCTTTCGAGCACTCCTTGGCATCAACACCATTGTTCAATGAAAACCGCATCGCAGCTTTCAGGACGTGCTTGGCCACACATGCGAATGAAGCTCCTCTAACTATAAATTCTTCAGATAGTCACACGGTGCCACGAATTACAGCCAACTGTCCTTGGCGGAGGTCATGCCGACGACATTGAGAGGCTTTACGGGCAAGTCCCCCAGGGCCAGTCAGCTTCCAGAAGTAACATTGCCGCCTGCCACACCTCACCTCGCTTCCCCAGAGCAGGTGTCTTTCTCAAGCTGCTGCAGTTTGAGGAGGACACGACACAGAAAACAGCCCCACAATTGGGATACACAGCCATGTTAATGCTGTTTACAGAAACCTCCCATGACCAACGTCGCGCAGTCCCTGGCCTCCGCTTTGTGAAGCTTTGCAACGTCTGCCTGGTCGCTGTCCTGCGAGACACACGTGGGATGTGTGTGTTGGAAGGAACCCTTGCCGATCAGCCCCTTGGCATCCTAGTTTAGGAACACAACCTCTCCCGGCTGGTCTCCCCTTCCAGAATCCCGAGGATGTCTGAATCGTGGAGCGGACACGGCAACGGGCTGGCTCGGTTGGGCGTGCTCAGTACACAGACGTGGCCAAGAAGACAGACACGTGCCCCTTCACTCGGCACATTAATGCCAACACTTGGCACGCCTTTGGCCACCAGCATGCTTAGTCCTTAGTCTTTTGTTTTGCTTTCTTTTTTAATATATGACAGCTCTGTCACAATAGAGGTCACATGCTGTACAACTCACCCATGCAGAGTGTGCCATGCCACGTTTCGTGGTACACGCACACTCGTATGCCATCACCACAGTCCATTTTAGAACATTTCATCGCCCCCAGAAGACATCCTGTATTCATCAGCCGTCGTTTCTCAAACCCTCCCAGCCCTTGACAGCCACCGATCTACTTCCTGTCCCATGGCTCTCCCTATTCTCGGCGTTACCTATAAAGGGAGTCATATACCGTGCGGCTCTTTGTGGCATCTTCCGCTCAGCATCATGCTTTCGAGGTGGTGCTGTGTTGTCGGTATCCATGCAGTGTTCCTCTTCGTTCCCAGCTACGCCATCATAGGGATTATTATTTTATTTACATTTTTACGTTATTATTTTACTGTATCTTGTTTGTCTATTTGTAAGCCGGTGGACATTGGGGGCTCTAACTAGTTAGTGATTGTATAAGCTGGATGTACCACATTGTGTAGGTTTAAGAAGGACAGCGCGCTGATTTGATGCTGTAGCGTTAGCTGACACCTCTGTCCCGTCACATAATTATCCTTTCTTTTCCATGGTTGAGAACAGTTGGGATCTAGGCTCTCAGCAGCTTTAAAGTATGTAAGACAATGTTGTCAACTACAAGCACTATGCTCTGCATTAGATTTCCAGAACGTAACTCACCTTCTAACTGCAAGTTCGTACCCTTTGACCAATACCTCCCTGGTTCCCTCCAGCCCCCAGTAAACACCTTCCTACTCTCTGTCTTTAGGAGTTCAGCTTTTTTCGGATCCATATACAAGAATGTTGATCATGTACCCTGCAGACATGCTCAGAGTCCTCCTTTAGCACAGATGCTCTTAAGCTTACTTTATAGGGTCAGTGACTAATGTCCTAGCTCGTTTCTAATGGTAGTGCTGCCTGAATCCAACTCTCACATTCTGTGTCCTTTGCTTTCATAATTCTACAAGTATTCGTCTATAGATGAGATCGATATTAAACAGACATATTATGTATTAACGCAGTATCACCCTGAACCCCCCATTATCTTTAGAAAGAGTTACCTTTTCTACATGCTAACGAACCAGGGAAATGATGTGACTGCCTGTCAAAAGTCACAACTTAGGCTATGTCTTTGACTCCCAAACCATCTTCTGTCTCCGAGTCATCTTTGGATTTTTCACCATTAATTCTAGGTGGGTTTTTTTCCTCTTAAATGTTTGAAAACTGACTCATTTCCAAAAGGCAGTATATCTCCCCCAGCAAGAATGCCTTCTTCCATTGTTCTTAACGCTAAAATATGGCACTTGGGCCAGACCTATAGAGTGACTAGAGAGTCCCTTCCAGTCTAGACAGCTGTCCTGTCTATCCACCAACAACTTCTCTGAGGGTACTTCCCATGGCCAATACCAGCGTCCCTTCTCTAGAAGCGAGAGGGGCCCCCAAGCAGCCTGCCACATGTGTGTGACAGCTCATGGGAAACTCGCGTCTCTGTGAGATGATCGCGAGCACGCAGCCCATGGTTGGCTTGTCTCTGTGCCCTGGCTCTGCTGCTGGTCCTTCCTTCTGCCTTGAGAACACCGTGGAGTCTACCTGGAATGATCTCTGCAAGCTTGGATCTCTTCGGCCTCCATTTCTCTAAACTCTGACATCACTGGCCTCGCTGATATCTCTGTAGGGAGGTCACCTCTTCCTGCCATAATTCCTATATTTTTAATTTCAGATTCTGGGGACTCTCCATGGCCCTGCTCTTTGATTAACGCCTTCTCCTCCTTGCTCTTCACCCATTTTCCCCATCATCCCACTCCTTTCACTGGACAGATGTGTCCAGGTCTCCCAATCCCAACAAGAGAGAAGCCGCCCTCCCACTGAACTTTCCTTATAAGCTCCTGTATACTCTTTCCTCCTCCCTGTTACAGAAGTACTTTCTGAAAACATCACTTCTTAACATAAGCATTGTCTACCTCTGCCAGAATAAAAGATAATTTTAGGTGGCAGAGTGATGAACTTTTATTATTTTAATAGTTTTTTATTTTGATGCATGGCTGAACATTACCTAGGACATCATTCCCGTGATCTTATTCATAAAGTTGCTTAGGATTAGGTTAAGTTTTAAAGGTCCATTTGAAGGATATTGAAAAATAAATAAATAGGGGTACTGATTATACTCATATAGGATAAAAGTACTCCCTGAATGACCGAGATATGGGGAAAATGTTGAAATCTCAGAAGACTGTCCTCAGTGTGCCTGGGGAGACCCATACCACAGGAAGGCTACAAGGAGAAGAGCTAACCTGCTCAGTGAGAGCTACTTTAATCCTCTCCCAGGTGCTGCTTGAGACCCTGCTGTGAATACACAGGAATTACCGTGGGGAGATAAGATGGCCCAGGACCTAGGCAATTTGGGTCCACCAAATGTTCGGATGTTTACTGGGCTGAAGCTTTAGCAAGCAGCGACAAGCGCTGAGCACCCAATTGAGTGGGCCAACAGTACACTAAGGTTTTCACATTCATCCTTTGCAACATCCTCAGGAGGGAGGTTCTACAGCATCCCTACTTCATAGATGAGAACACGGAGTCTCAGGCAGCCAAGGCATTGAAACCAATATCTCTTGGTTGGTAAAAGAAGGAGCAGAGATTCAAACCCAAGCCGGCTGGTTCTGAGTTGGCTCCCGTACCCACACTGTTCCAGCTCAGATCATAAAGGCTCTGCTCCACGGACCATGTTACATGGCATGAGAACCTTTTTCTCCCCATGCCATCCTTCCCCCAAATTCACTACAAGAAATACTTACGCACAGTCATGCGTCAGGTCGATTCTAGACATAGAAGATCCAGGAAGACCTAACTCACCTCTGCTTTCTGGGAAGAATCATGCAGACTTGTCAGGGAGACAAACAAGTGATGGCATTACACTGTGCCATTACAGTGTACAGAAAAACACAGAGAGGGAGTCCTCATTTTCTTTAATAAGGGTTCAGGGAAGCCAAACAATGGACATTTTGCAAAGCCAAATGGAACCTTTATAAAAGACCAACAGAAATGTTATAGAGGCAAAACACTAAAATCATTTTCCCTAGATGATTTGTTGTCATCATAGAACTGATCATTTACATCACCAATTTTAAAGTGGGTTTTGAGGGACTCCTGGGTGGCTCAGTTGGTTAAAGTGGGTTTTGACACCTTTTCCAGGGTCAGAGTTTGGGAGTATTTGGAGATTTCTGTGATCTTGAGCAAATATCTGAAAAACAATACAGGGAGTGTTGGCTGTGGGTCATAGCATCTCAGTAAGAAACAGATGGTATACTCGCATTAGGACAGTTGTAGGGGGCCTGTTTTAAAGGTGAATTGCGGGGCGCCTGGGTGGCTCAATGGGTTAAAGATTCTGCCTTCAGCTTAGGTCATGATCTCAGGGTCCTGGGATTGAGCCCCGCATCGGGCTCTCTGCTTAGCGGGGACCCTGCTTCCTCCTCTCTCTCTGCCTACCTGTCTGCCTACTTGTGATCTCTGTCTGTTAAATAAATAAATAAAAATATCTTTTAAAAAAATAAAGGTGAATTGCAAGGGATGGGGGTGCAACCCAGGTCAGTGAGAACAGAGCCTTCATCATCCCTGGCCCTAGGGAATGAGGGAACACTCAGACCTGGAAGGAGAGTCATGTAGAGTCATGTAGAGAGGGATACTTTGGGGGGAACAGAGCACTTCAGCATGAGATAACAACCAGCCCAAGGCAACTCAGAAGGGAGCAATGCCGGGGAATAAACACCCTGACCTCAGCCACCTGCCCTGCCTCCTGATCCCCGAACCCACCGGCAAGTCAGAGGGCTTGTGCCATCCATTAGGGCCAGCTCCAGTGACAGGGAGCAGGGCAAGCCATGCGAAAGGGCCAAGCTGAAATACTCCATACACATCGGAAACTTTCTCTCGTGTTCTTGCTGCTGTTCCCCAAAGCAAAGATGGACTCATGTGTTTTAAATGGAAAGAACAAAAACAAAGACCTCAGTCCAACCCCTTGGCCTGAAAATTCTGGGATTTTGGCAGATTGAACAGTGTGCTATTGGTGTATCCAACTATAATGACATTTTTCTCGAGAATTTCTTTGCATCCATTTAATCACTGCAAATGAATAACTGTGTAGCCTTTGAGAAGAGTCCCAGCATTTCCACTGGTCTCTAAACTCAGAGATACTTGCTTTTGGCAAAGGGAAGGCCGTTATTACTTTTTTTTATTCAGGCCTTTAAAGAGACCATGTTTTCACTTCTATAAAAATCAACTATCAATATACGTGCTACTGTGCCCACTAACATTTGACTAAAACCCATAACATCTATGTGGAAACAGTCCCCAGCTAGAGCCTGCCTGGGATGTGCATTTTGCACTGTCAAGGTGTGAAGAGCATCTGAGTCGGAATCCGCACCCCCTCCAGGATATGAGCGGATCCAGGTCAGTGAGTTGTTTCAAGGTAGAAGAAGTTTAATGAATACACCTTGGGCTGTGTGTTCCTCCATTAGCATTTGTTATTACAAAACCATTAGTCTGTCTCCGGATGCCTTCCCACATGCTGATGGTGTCAAGAGAATGACAGGTCTCTCATTAAAAATGCATAATGTCTTGCCTCCTGCCTCCTCTCCAACTCCGACTTGTCCTACTGTAAATATACTTCCTCCACGAGACCCTAGCTGCAAGCCAGCTAGATCCTCTTCAGAATATCTCCTTTCTCCCATATCACCACGTGGGCAGTGTGTATATCCATCGCTACAATACCTACAATATATATGGATTTCAGTCTGATGAGTCACAGACCTATAAAAAATAAAAAATAAAAAAATAAACGAGAAAAGCACACACACAAATATATATACATATATGGATTTGATCTGCAGACTTTGAGTCACCTCTTTAATAACCGTGGGAATTTCGCATCTCAAAAAATGCTGAAAATGATGTAATGATATCATGCAACAGCAATTTAATTTGCTAGGTAGGGATTAAGAGCTGACAAATGCCCTCTCTTTAAGCTCCCTTAATTCGCTCTGTGCAAGTCAGAGCATTCCACACATTCCCCAGCCTCCCAGCTGATGTGCTAAAAATGGTTTCACCGTACTACTCTCAGACATGCAACGAGCTAGACGAAGCTGTTTAGTTACTTACAATCTATTTACATTACATAGAAGTTTGGTTAATTAGAAATAAGCATGTTTCTTAATTAAGGAACAAATTAATTTTTAAAGAAGCACTGAGACCCCCTTGGGTTCCTATAGATAAGGGACCGAGCACGTGATTGTCTGCGTAATTCCTTGCAAGGAGGGTCTGGAGTGTGCGGTGACACAGACAGTAGCAGCTTTGGAACCAAATATTTGTGGATTAAAAATTGTAGTCATCCTGTGGATGTCTGGTAATATCTGTTGTGTGTGAGGAACTGGGCCAGGGGCCCGGGGAACTCGAAGATGAGTACAACAGGGTCAGACCCTTAACAGAGCTCAGGGCAAAATGAAGGAAACAGCTTCACATAAATAATACTTTACAAAATATGCTAAATGCTGGAGGAGAGATGAATAAAATACCCCAGGAGAATAGTGAGAGCAGAACACTCCAGGGGGGTGGGGGGCATCGGGCAGAGAAAAGGCCCTGAAAGCTCCCAGGTAGAAGGAGATGGGTCAGCTGAGTCTTGAGAAATGAGCAGGAGTCTTCTGTGGCTGACACCAGGAAGCTCATTCTAGGTAGAAAGAGTATCTGTGCAAAGACCTGAAAGAGTAAGGCATGATCTGGGAACACAGGTAAAAGGGTATGACTTGGGCATAAGCTATGGGGATACCAGGAGCTAGAAAGGGTATGGAAAGGCCTACATGATCAGGAGATAAAGAGAGGCAAGCATCATGAGAAGTGAGCACGTGAGGACTTTTTTTTTTTTTGGCTCCTAGCGATAGAAACCCAACCCAAGTATAAGCAAAAAAAGAATTGTATTGGTTCATCATTTTAAAGGCCAAAAGGGCCTTCAGGAATGGCTATGTCTAGGTGATCTGTCTATGTCATCAGGGATGTCTCTAACACTATTTCTCGCTTCCACTTTCCTCAGTGTTGGCTTTCCCAAGGTGGTAGCAAACCACCTGGTATTTTCCCTCCTACCATAGCACTCCAAAATACCCTCATACTAATGAAAACATTTACATATAATTCTTTTCAAAGTCCTAGGTATGACTCTGTTGGCCCAGCTGAAGTTGTGTGGCCATCTCTGAAATGATCAATGTTTGCACAGGTGTGGAAGAGTCTGGTGGCCAGATCTGAGTCCTGTGTTCACTGCTAGAGTCAAGCGTGGGGGACAGGGGTATCAGCCCTCCCTGAGCTACAAGGACTACAAGGGGTGGGGGGAAAGGGTGGTAACCCAAAGGGAAGTAAGAATGCTACTACCCAGGGCAAGGGAACAGGTACAGAGTTAGAGGGAAACAGAGAACTACTACTCAAAGAAGTCTAAATGAGAACTCTTAGTCAGGTTTCAGTGGAATCATGATATGGACATATTTGCAGTGTAAAGAAATTATGGTGGTTGCAGAGCAGAGAATGTGTGGGAGAGAGGAGGAGTTGGACACTGGATGGGCAGCTACAGTGTCATCAGGACCTGGTCTGAGGTGGTCAGGGTGAAGAGAGTGACCAGGAGGCATATTTGAGAGAGATTTAGGAGGTGAAAGGGGGAACTTGGGAATCTCTAGTGGATTACAAAGGGCCACATATTCTTTGAGGGTCCATGTCCCCTCCCTTGGAATGTACATGAGCTCTAGGACTGCCTTGACTGATGGAATATGGTGAAAGTGGCCCTTTCCAGTTGCTGAGTCCAGGCCTCAAGGAATGGGCAGATTTCACTTACTGTCTCTTGCAACACTGGCTCTGTGGAAGACTGCACCATGTAAGAAATCTATCTGGAGGCTATGCTTGGAGAAGGTCAGACCATATGGAGAAGGCTTGAATGATGAGAAGTCCTCCGGAGAGAAAGGCCAAAGAACAGCAGGGTCCCAGCCATGTGACCAGAGGAGCCATCATGGAAGACATGCTTTACCCCCAGCTGAGCCCACATGGATCTGAGATGAACTACCCAACTGAGCTCTTCTTGAATCTTGACCCACAAAATCTTAAGCAAAATAAGATGGTTTCTTTAAATCATTAACCGGGGGTCCGCAGCCCTAAATCATGGTAACAGGAACTGAATTAAACACGAGAGGAAGATAAATATTGTGGTTTAATGGCAAGGATGACAGCAAATGTTGACCAATGTCAAGACAAAAGTTTAGAGCACACAACTAGCTCACCCTGCCCTGTGTCCCTAAGAAGCTGGTCCACCCCTTCCTCTCTTTGCTGAGCCCCAAAGCCTGCCTCTGTCTGTGGGTGTACAGACATGGGCTGCAGTCTGTCCTCCTCCCTGGAGCCTCTCTTTGAGGAGCTGTCGAGCTCTTTGGTGAGCTTCACTGTAAATCAAGGGGACTGTCAGGCTTCCCATGGCTGTATTTCATTCAAGTCCTTTAATGTGCTCACTGGAGGTGACCCATCCTCTCATCACGGGCCACAAACAAAAAAATACAACACAAGTTATTGAATCAAGAAGCAGGAGCCACTTTCTAAGCTCTAGCTGGTAGTCTCTTTTTTCCTCCACAGATTATGACTCTCATATTAATGATATTGCTTAAAAGTTATAACTAGAAACTTTTGTTTGGGAGTCAGGAGACGAGGTCTTAGAAAAGTCACAGGTAGGACAGGTGAGGTTGGTCTGAAACGGTGTCAGATTATCTGGTGGGAAGACCCTGGCACACAGCTAAGCAAGGAGGCTCTTTGTAAACAGTAGAAAAAGGTGTCCCCTCTGGGCAGATGAATTACAAAAGAAAAGTGTCCCCTGGATAGACACAGTCCATAGAGGTCTTGGTTTAATTAGTGGCAGATGAGTGGGTGTAAAGAAAAATACGCCTCTTCCTCCAGGAAGTAAGAGGAGGTCAGGCTGCTCATGAGTACATTTTGGGCCCCACAACCATGTGAAAGATCTTCCAAGAAGCTTGCCTCCCAGTAGCAACAGGGCCAGCAACAATTTCTCCATCATCACCACCATTCACTGAACCCCTACTGAGTGGTGGGTGTGGTGGTAGGCTTCTCATGTATTTGCTCTGATCCTCGAAACGACTCTGAAACACATGCCTGTATCGATGACAGATCCAGACTGAGAATCTCTGTGCCTTGCCTAGAAACGTAGTAGGACTACAATTGGGAGAGACTTGACCTTTGTACCCATGTGTGGCTTCCTCTTAAGTAGAGAGCAGTCTCTTGGAGAGGTCCACCGAGAGAGGCCCACACAGTGGTCATGAGTTTGTGGTCATCTTGACGCACATGGGGATATTACTGCATTCTAGTGGTGATTAATGACAACCTATGTGACTGTTGTTTTATTTACCATCCCTCAAAAAATGGATCCCATTGAGCTGGACTGGCCACATCTTCAGGTAGGATCTATGGGGACAAGGACGTAATGCAGCAGAGCGGAGTGGTTAAGACTTCAGGCCGTATACAGCTGGATTTGAATCTCTCCTTCACCTCTTATTACTTGCCTGACCTAAGGCAGGACACTCAGCCTCTCTGAGCCTTAGTTATTTCCTCTTTAAACTGAGACAGCTTTGGTTTGTTTTAAGAATGCTATTAGTGATGCCTTTGATTCTTACATTTTTACAAACTCATCACACAGTCATTAGCACTCCCCAAAATTGGTCCAAACACCTTAATTACTCTAGGACTCAGCTAGTGTCCATAGTCCTCTAAATTCACGCCAGTCGTTGGCTCGGACTGAACTTGTGCTCAGCCAGAACCTTGAGTGTGCATTTTATATAATTAGAGCGAAGATGGATCTCTGCACTTAGAACTAGTACACACGTATGTTTATGTGTATATTTGTATGTATACACATATGCTTACTCCTGATGTCCCAGTTACCCATAATAAGTTTAATTATCTTCATGCAATGGAAAGAATTCGATGTCTTATCTCTTTCCTCTGGCTTACTGCTAAGTATTCCTAGCTCCTCTAAAAAAAAAAAAAATAAAGATCATAAAATCTCAAAAGCATGTATTCTAAATCTTTATCAAAGTCGTAGCAGCTGCATATGGTTTAGGAGGGTACTGGCCACATCTGTCAACTGAAAAATATTAACTAGATACCAACCATGAGTCAAGAACAATTCCATGTGCTGTTGACTCTTCAAAGTCCAGTGTCCCCCGTGGTGCCTGGCACAATGTTGCTGAAAAACACTGCTGGGTAGAAAGATGGGTAGGTGGGTGATGATTGGATAGAATAAAGTTCTAGATCTCGGTCATAACACAAGAGATCCCTGCCTAGGATCTCTAGGAATCAATCAGCACTGTTCTCATGAAGCTGCCCATACAGTTACAACCTCACCTAAAGGTATGGTCCCCCAGCCCGCATTCTTCCCATTGTATCCATCATGTGGTCATGAGAGATGTTTTCAGATGCCTTCCTGAAATAATTACGCTGCACCTTTCGTTCTCCTGGCTTACCAATCTCGTAGCAACGGGCTTCAAGGAAGAAAGGAACACACTTGTGCGTGGGAGACATGGGAGGAGACCCTGTTGCCCGCTGGTCAGCTTGCTTGTGGTGGTTGTTTCACAGTGTGTACACACACCACAACATCAAGTTCTCTACCTCAAGCTGACACAATGTTTATTTGTTGATCGTACCTCGACAAGGCTGGGAAAAATTAATTTTGATTGCAGATGGGAGTAGAATGTCATGGAAAAAAAAAAAAAAGAGGTGTGTTTTCTGGTTAATATGCCATGCTCTACTTTTTTCCCCTGGATCTTCAAATTCTATATGGTTGATGAATCAGCCTCACGTCCCACCTTGTGGGTATAAGTTCTGCTATAACAACATATTAAAATGTGTCTGTGTTGCATAGAGAATGTGAAAATGTAAGCACGTATTGAGTTCTTCTAGGTTTCTTTTTGAAAATAATGAGTCTATAGACCGTTGAAATAAACAGAAGGAATAACCTTAACTTGCAAAACTAAATAAATAAATAGAGGCAAGGCAATACATTGGAAACTTCCTAAATACACATCAAAAGGGGGATGGCTAGATAATATTAAAAGAATTATATGTCACAATGTAGTTCAAAGCAGTGAGCCCTCCCCCAAAAAAAAACAGTGAACCAAATAATTTGTGTTTATATCAATATAGGCAATGAAGAGTCAGGGCTCAGAAATAGGACAACCAACTTCCATACATATTCCACAGCGTATAAAAATTTAATAAAAGCATATATATAACATATTACTCATAGAGGCAAATAGATGCCCAGGGTGACCTGAGATGGGCCAAGCCGGCGGGTTCCGGGTCGCTGATACGGTAGCTGGTGGGTACAGAACAGGAAATGATGGATAAAAGGATGGAAGCTCGATCTGTAATGTTTTATTTCTTTGCATAAAATAAAGGCAAAGCAAATATGACAAAATGCTAACAGTTGGCAGTCTCATATGGTGGGCGTACAGGTTCTTACAGTATTGGTTTTTTGCACTTTTCTGTGCTTTCTCAAGATTCTCAAAATACAGAACTGGAGAAGGAGGTTAGCCCTTGCTAGTTACTGACCATCGGCCCATTCTTTCTATTTTTTGCACCCAGATAAATTTTTTTCGAAGATGTAACATGAGACAGAGCTGAAACTCTCCCATCTACCTGCATCACTTAGGATTAAGCTCAGCGGCTTGCAGCAGAAAGCCATCTGCAGTCACGTGAGAAGCTTGTGTTTCCCACGTAAAAGATCATACAGGGCAGACTCAGGTTGCCATTTGGGACCAGGGTCTGCCCCCCACCACACAGCTTTCCCCATCAAGGCCATTCATGGTTTGGGGGCAGATGCAATGGGGTTTTTGATCCTTCATCATTTTTTAAGTCACTTTCTTACTTTCTTGTGAAATAAGTATAAGTTATTCTAGGATTATATTGTACTTTCCCTGCACTGACCCTGGGTTGAACTACTTGGTTCTTTTAGTGGAGGATAGAATTTAGAAATCAAGACCTGGGTGGTGAGCTCATTATTATGATTCAGATGTCATTGCTTCTAAGCCCTCAGCAGACAGAGCGAGGCTATACTCGCAATTACACACACGTGTATAGATACACATCTGTGCACAGTACATGTTCATAGAAGCATGCATCTCCAGCCATATTACATGTGTGCTTCTATGCATCTACCACATTTTATTTTATTTTTTTGCATTTACCACATTTTAAAACACAAGTTCAGGCTAAGATCTTCAATTCCAATCCAGTGTCTCCAGGTTTTTTCCAGCTGTCCCAGCTCTCGATGCTTGTACATACCTTTCTGCAACAGTGAGAAACCCGACCTTCTCCTCAATGTGGTTATTGACTGGCTCGATCAAGTCAATGTGACCGAGCTCCCAGCCATGCCCATCATCTCCTCCACCTCCTATGTCTGCTTCACCCACCCCTCCCCGGGTCCCTCCCTTTGTCCCGCGCACCCATCAGGTGTCCCTCAACTCCTCCAGCCATTGAGGAAAGGGTGTAGGTTAATCAGTTAAATGCACAGAAGCAACGTGGGGTCACTAGGAGTTTAAAGCCAAATTAGGAGCAACCCAAGGAGGCTTCCTACAGGAAGCTTGTTAATGCCTCTTTAGCATCAGCAAGCTAAATACCAGGAAAGAAGGAGAAATAAATATATATTCTAGGCAGAGGGAACAGCTCAGACAAGGGCACATGAGGGAAGGAAGGTTGGTGCCACGTTGTTCAATGGAGCAGGAGCAGAAGAGAGAGGAGAGCAGTAGAGAGAGGACTGGATAGGTGAGCAGGGCCAGATGGTGAAAAGACTGAGATTCATCAGTTTGGATGAAACTGTTGTTTGGAATCTCTCATTTCTCTCTCTGCAGACACACACTTGGCTTTTAGGTTCTCTGAATACCCTCAAATGAACTCCTCCGTCATTTCCAAAGTTCATTGCCATCTCTCAGATGCAAATCTCGTGAGGCAGGAACTCTGTCTTATTTACCATTGTACTCCAACCTCTAGGAAAGCGCCCGGCACATAGTACATGCTCAATAAGCATTTGAATCACTAATGTATGTTCGTGGACTCTTCTAGTCCACTGTCAAAACCAGTTGGCAAAGCTCAGCCAACTCCCAGCTCAGGCAACCCTACCGTCTACATTTGCATGGAAAGTGTAATGGGTCATGAAATTGTATCCGTTAGCAGGCAGAAGCTTATAAATACATTTTGCAAACATTTCACCCTATCAAAATATAGGACCAAAGTACAAAATTCTTGAGAGGCAGCAGCTGGAAGTATTAGTTGAAATTAGAGAATATCATCATTTCCATTAAGTAGTGCCAAATTTTGTAATGCAAGTAACATCTTCATGTTAATTCTAAGAAACCGTCTGCCTCATTAGGCAAATAAGGCATCCCATGATTTGGATACAGAATAACCCCAGTGATAAATGAACCTCCTATTGTAATAGCTTCCCCCATTACAATTCCCTCCTTTGCAAAATGACTACAAGCAAGGTGGCCCGATCACATTTCAGAGGCCCATTTTATCAGTGAGCAGCAGCTCAGCTCTGCTACGGTAATAAATGAATCCCCAACCTCAGTGTCCTAAAAATATAAAGAAATTTAGGATACAAATAGGGCTACCCTCCTCCATCCTGTAGTAACTCTGTCTAGATCCTGCGGTCTCCTGGGTCCCTGACATCAGAGGAGGACAGGTGGCGATGACATTTAGCTCTTAATTCCCTGGGCCCAGTAGAGAAACCTATTTCTGCACTCAGCCCAATGGCCAGGACTAGTCACGTGGCCCCGCACTAACTACGGAGGAGGCTGCGGTTCAGGGAAGTGTGCAGACTATCTGGTGAGCACTTTCCCAGCTTCTGTCACTAGCATCCTTTTGGGCTGAGGAGAGGAGAGGACTGACGGCTTTCCAAATTGGGACCCACCCGGAGCTCCTTCAGGTTGTAAAGAGTGTGCAGGCGATCATAATGGCATAGAGTGGGAGGTTCGATGCCCAGCGACTCCATTCCCAGCTGCAGGTGCTAGGACCATCGCTTTAGATTCTAGATCCTCTCTGCCCTCACCTGAATGTGGAGACGCGACGCGTACACGTTCAGTAAGCAGGTGCTGCTACTTGAAGTGATGCTCCATCCAGAATCCCGTGGGAAGCTTTTCCATGGCAGGAATGAATCAACCTTTCTCAGTGGGGAGAGAGAACGTGTGGCCGTGGTCTCTTAACCAAACCCAGCAGCAGAACTCAGCATCTAGGTAACCAGCACTGGGCTACTGGCCACAAGAGAATAAGATTCTGATGGAGGTTCTGACCGAAAGTGGAATGTTAGAGGCAGAGATGCTCTTTCGAGACACCTGGACACTAACCTTGCTTTCTCCCCTTGGCTCAAGGTAGGGCTCTCCCAAACTCTCTGAACTATGTTTCTTGCGTAAGTTCTTCTCATATGCTGCTAAAGCTCTTGTATAAAAGAAGGGTTAGGTGGCAAGAAGTGGGATTCTCATCACCGCCTACCCTACTTTGGTAGTGTTACCAGCAAAGCCCTCCAGGGCTTTAGGATTCTAGAAGCCAATTTAAGCTACAGTAAAGCATGGCGTCCTTGCTTTCTGTGGACACTTCTGTGATAAGATTTTGCATCTTTATCCAATCTTATGAGGAATTACACATTTTAGGATTGTTGGCTACATGTGATAGGGAATGGGACCACTGTGGCTGGAACAACTTGGCAGTTAGTGGCTGCCGTTGAGCCTCACAGTGATGTCGGGGCTGGCCTCACTGTGACTCTCTTCATTCTTTCCCTCTGGACCGCAAAATGGCTGCTTCAGCTCCAGCTATCACATCTGCATCCAAGGTAGAAGGGGTGGGAAGAGGAGGTGTCTATCTCACCTTTTCATTACATCTGGAGAACCCAAGTTTCCCTGAAACATTATCCTTAAGCCACTGTTACAATAGACTTCTCCCCATGTCTCACTGGCCAGAGCTATGTCATATATCCACCCCTAAGGGATGGGAGAGGATGGGGAAATTAAATGCTTGCTTCCTTAGACCCTCTCATAGAGGCAGGAAAGGAGGAACAATGCCCAGAAATGGGTGTTAAGTCAGACAACCTACAAAGTTTGCCCCAGGAACTTACCCAAATATGTCCTATGGGAGGGAGAGGAAGCATGGCATCCGTTCCTTTACCCACCGAAAAATTCTGCAGTCAGTTCCCTGAACTCTGCAATTCCTCAGCTTGGGGTTAAGTCTTCTGCAGGAAGAAATTGTGCGACACAGGCTGGAGGGTTCTTATTCTCTGCCGAGAACAGAATGCCTGCGGCAGGTCTCAGCTCCCTTCTGGTTGTTTACTATTTTCGAAGTCCCTGGGACTCTAGAAAGCATTGGGCCTCAGTGGAGCTCAAAATGGATATTAACTCTTGGGTGCATTTTATTGATTTGGGCACAGGAGGGAAATTATACTGCTGAGGATTGTCACCCTGGACAGTTAAAATCCAAAGTAAATGAACTGAGCAAACCTCCCCTTTAAATAGTGCTCAGAAATCAAAGAGCTGAAAAATGTAAATGGGATTCATTAGGAGCTGCAGAATTAGCTTTCTTGTGGTGCTCTGATACGTTTCTCTTGCAAATCTCAAGAACTTGAGCTTGTGGCAAGTTTAGGGTACGGTTAAGAATGGCTGAGTGGACAGGGGGGGCCAGTGAGAGAAGCCACTTAGTACGCCCACCTTAGAGTGCCCAGTGGCCCTATAACAGCCCCCCCCACACACACACACTTAAGCTTTCCAGCCCCCTCATTTGCCCTTGGGACATTGTTAACACAGCCCTGGCAAAGTGCTAACTGGAGTTCATTTCCATTGTGATCATTTTAACACAGAGGAACTGAATATTCTGGAACTTCTGCTGTGTTTAGGTTTTTTGCGTTCAAGATCCACAAGAGTAATTACTGGTTCACCTTCCTCGGGTGGACTGACTCACTGGCGTTTAGTGGTCAGGTCTGGGCATTTGACAGCCCCTCTGGGTGATACCCGCTGGAGCTAACTGGTGGATGCATTCTGCTTGGTCTCCGCCGTGTTTTGAAAATAGATTTCCTTTCAAGAATCACATTTCTTTGGGAAAAAAAGGGAACGATTTCAAGATGCCGGGAAGTGTTTGCGGGTGTCGTCGCTGGGCTGGAGCTGAGCTTGGATCAGGACAACCGCAGTCCCCACCGTGCCCTGTTGCCTTCTGTTCTGCCGTTGCCACCTATTCTCTCCCCCTGCATGGTCACCGTGAGCGTGGTACTGATGTCCCTTCTTCCAGATGGCCTCCCCCATACAGCCGTTTCTGACCGCACCAGGAGAGTTTGTGTGTGAGCCCACACTTCTCTCTAGGCTTCTCCCCATTCTCTCAAGTCTTACTCCCTGTCTGCCTCCCAGGCCACACCTCAATACCAGTCAGATCCAGCCTGGCAGGGACCTGAGAACCCGCACTCTCAACAGGGACCCCCTCCTGCAGTGGCTCCACGAGGAGGTAAGTTAAGAAAGTTCTCCTCGAGAAGCCACCTCTCAGATGTGGCTATGCACCAGAATCATCCCGGTGGCATATTTTTTTAATTTAAGAAAGCATTTTATTATTATAAAACATCAGGTAAGCATTGCAGAAATTTAGAAAAGCCAGATGAGCAAAACTGAGAACATAAGAACCCCATGGTCACCCCATCCAGAGACTAAAAATCTTAACACTGTAGTGTGTGACTTCTTTCTCTGGGCAAATACATCTGTGTGTGTTGACCAAAATGAGATCGCACCATATATGTTATTTTTAAACCTGCTTTTCTCAGTTAACAGTATCCATTTTTCTATCAGGAAAAAATATATATTCATTTTCCCCAGTTGACCCAAAAATGTCCTCTACAGTTAATGGTTCTAAATGGAGATCCACTCCAGGACCACACTGCCGGATGCTAAGGGACTGGCCTATTTACTGTACACAAGGGCACATCTTTTGGGTTTATCTGGTCCTTTCCCCACCATGCCCCTTAGCTTGCCGTTCTGAGTGATTTCTTTTTAATGCCTCTTTCAGGACTTCACTGGCCCTCTGGGGGTTAGTCTTCAGGGGCTGGGGCCTGGCGATCTGCCTTGTATGTGTATTTCCCCAGATGGGTCTGAGCTTGAGAACTAAGGCATCCGATTCCTTCGGCCAAGAAAGATGACTCAGTCCCTAAACCCACCCGAACCCTCGCCTAATGTGTCTGGATCCAGATAGGGCATTACGATATTGTGATTAATGAGAAAAATATATATTTGGTCATTCAGATGACCAAAATAAATTGCTCAGATATATTTGGTCTTCCTTCAATGTTATTTCCCTGAGTATTGAAAGGGATAAAGCTGTCTTTTGTTATACTAATGAGGTGCTGTCTTTTGTTATACTAATGAGGTGGCTTTTGGAAAGGACCAGGGCTTGCTGCCACTGAAGCAAACCATAGGGATGAGAGAGGGGCTGGAGACTGACTTCGTTTGCCAATGGCCAGTGATGTGATCAGTTGTGCCTAGGTAACCAGGCCTCCCTAAACACCCAAGAGAGCAGGGAGGAGGGTGGTCCGAGAGCTCCTGGGTTGCTGAGCACATGGCAGTTATGGGAGAACGGTGCATGCAGAGGAGGTGTGGAGCTCCCCATACCGCGCTCCATACATCTCTTCCATCTGGCGGTTCCTAATAGAAGTTACAGCCTTTTTACAGTAAACCAGTCATCTAGCAAGTAAATGTTTCCCCGAGTTCTGGGAGCTGCTCTAACAAATTAATCAAACCCAAGGAAGGGGTTGTGGGAATCTCTGATTTATAGCCAGTCTGTGGACGCAGGGGTGATGGCCAGACTTGCACTGGGCATCTGAAGTGGGGTGTTGGGGGCAGCCTTGTGGGACTGAGCCCTCCTCCTGGGAAGTGTGATGCTCTCCCTGGGTAGATAGTGTCAGAACTGAGGTGAATTCTCAGATACCCTGGTCGTGTCTGAGAACTGCTTGTTGTGGGGGGACCCTCTCCCCCCACCATGTTGAAATCGGGAGCGGACACCCATAGAGAGATGCAGTGGCCTCGGAGTCCAGAGTCTCTCTCCGATGCTTTGATGAAGAGGATCCAAGCGTGGCCGTTTGTTTATCCTTATCCTGTGATAAGAAAGTCAACTTTGCTGGAAGGAGCCTCTATCTGAGGCTTGCAGCTGGGACGCTTTTTTACGGTCTTCACTACGTTTATAAGTTTCCCAGCAAAATTCACTCCCTCTGAGCTCCGGCTCCCAGTAACAGGCTATGTGTGACAGAGTAGGGTTACAAGAAGCCTGGAACACTCCAGAAGATCTTCAAATGCAGGGTTTGAAGCTGAGAACAAAGTCCATAGATCCCAAACCTATACACCAACCAGCGGGGGAGTGGTGGGATGGTACCAGGGTGGTCCGGCCGGCCAAGGCCTGGTCCTATTGACCTTGTGCCTCACTTCCATGATAAATACGGTTTGTTTTTCCATGAGAACGTCCACAAAGATTCTCCATTTGCCGAAAGTGTGTGATTTTGAGATGTGATTGGGAATTGTCATTCCCACAGTAAATGCATCACCAACAGGAATGGTTGGCCGTCACTTGATAGGACCCCTGGCTGAAAGTCTTACTGGTCCCACCCTCCCTTCCTGACAGCCTTGACCGGAATTCAGCTCGTCCCTGAGGATTCTCCTGCTCCAGGATGTTAAGAGCACTGTGCTCAGGGTCATTACTCTGATACATGCCTCAGAGTCATCCAGGTTGCTTTTTATTTGAATTAAAGGAAAATATTACTACAGAAGTATAATAGGTTCATCGTGGATACTTAGAGGAATCAGACCACAAACCTGGGAATGTAAAATCACCGTGGTCAGGCCGCCCTGAGATCGCTACTGTCGACCCCTTCGTGTGCACACTCGGAGGTCGTGTCTGGGCAAGTAGGCAGGTGCATATAGGGGAATCAGACTCTAAACCTGCTTCTTCATGGAGGGTTCGAGCCAGCTCAAAGCAGTTTCCCTCTCCAGGAGCTCACACCATGGGCTCATCCTCCCAGGATCAAGACATGTGGTCCGAGAGGCCAAGTTGGTTCTTGGTTCTCTGGAGTGGTACCCAAGGGCACTGACTGGTAGCCAGCTGTGTGCCTCCTTCCATGACCCCAGGGCCCAGGATCTGAGGGTCTCTGCGCTTTGTAAACTCATCCTCTCCATTTGCTTCCATTAGGGTTTCCTGGTTCTTTCTCTCAAAGCCGCACGGCTCCTGTCTCAGTCGGCTCAGGCTGCTGTAACATTAACAGACATTTCTTAACACAGTTCTGGAGGCTCCAAGTTGAAGCTGAAAGTGCCGGCATGTTCTGAGTCCAGTGAGAGCCCTCTCCTTGCTTGCAGGAGGCCGCTTTCTCCCTGTGTCCTCATGGAAGGAGGAGAGAGAGAGCTCTAGTGTCCAATACTTGTAAGGGCACTAATCCCATCACACGGGCCCCACCCTCCTGTTCTCATGGAATCCCACTCACCTCCCAAAGGCCCCACCTCTAAATGCCGTCACACTGGGGGTTAAGGTGTCGACCGGTGACTTTTGTGGGGACACAAACCTTTAGTCTATAACAGCACCAGAACCGAGCAAAGCAGTAATACAGCCCAGCCTTGGAGAGGATCCTTGTCACGATGCCAGTCTCACAGCCCTCCTGGGGTCAGCAAAGATGCCAGAGTCAGGAGCAAGGAGCAAGGGCATGGCCTGTGCTCTCTTTGATGCGGCGCTTCGGCAAGCTTAACCCCAAGGACCCCCTTTCCAGGCCATCCTCTGTTCCCAGGGAGCGTACTGGCCAACCTCCCAGTATCCCAATCACTTTCCCATAAGGCAAGAAAGCCAGGGAAGAGGTGTGCCCTCAAGACACCTGTGGCAACACGCTGGCTCGTGCACACCCTCCCCTTCCCATTGCTTTGGCTCAGAGCTCAGCGTACCACTTGCGGGGCTGTTCTGCACACAGGTAATGCTCCCTATTCCCCAGGTCTGACCAAACCTCTGGTGGAGACGGCTCCTGGCAGGGGCAGCTAGAGCAGGAGCAGGGAGCCTCACACAAGGAGGAGTTGGCACTCCCCACTTGCTACCGAGCTGGTGCCCCTAAAATCATCTGGAGCTGACACCGGCCCCGGCAGTGACCTTGAGCCTAGCAGACCAACGTTTGCACTGAGGCTCCTTCTTCTCAGCTTTCAAAAGACTTCATCACTGATTCCAGCCATACAACAGGATCTGCCAGTAGGGCAGGGCATCTGGGTACAAACCCACCCAGGCCAGAATGGGGGCTGCCTCCAGCCCCCCTCCCTGCCTCCTGCCCAGGGACTTGGAGAGGCTTATAAATACCTTCTGGGATGCTCAGCCGATCCCTCCTGTGACTGCCGCAAAATCTTAACCTACCTACACATATGCTTAAAAAAAATGCAGAAGCCCCAAGTATAATATAAAGGAGAAAATAACGTACACTAGAATGTCTAGGTTGGTATGTGCCTCTGGAAGACAAGGTCATGGTTCAAGGTGAGCGTCCTCACACCGGATCGCCACAAGAAACGCTACCAACGCAGATCGGCACAGGTCTGCTGGCGCTGGTCACTCAAGAAGCACTCGGTGATAATCAGCTAAGCGATTTTTCCAGAGCTGGTAGGTGCAGAGCCAAACAAGCAACAAGCTCTCCTCCGAGGAACCGCAGAATAGATTGAGTTGTGCAAACGTACTCAGGGTTTAAAGGTAAAATCGAGTGAAGTTCCAGAATGCGTGGATGAGAGCTCTTCTCTTCCCACCGAAAGAATGTCCATCAGGGTCATGAAAAATTTGTGTGGGACTTGATATGATCCCAGACCCCTGCCCTCCGCAAGAGGCGTACATCCCCACTGCCCACCGAATGCCAGCTTCCGTTTAGAACCAAAAAATACCTCCCGTGCCCTTCTAGAACGGGGGTCCCAAGCATACCCTCCTGTTGTCTTCCTTGAGTGACCTCGGCGGGCTGCATTTGCACCCAGACTCCACTGCCTGAGAGCTGCTTGGCCCTTCGCAAGCCTCGGTTGTCCCATCTATGGGATGGGTACGTGGAGGAAGTTAAACAGTAGCTTGGATCCCAGAGGACCCTTAGCATGGTGCTTAATGAGTAATAACGTCTTAAGCAAGTGTTAGTTATAACGTACAATTCACATTATATATTATTTATGAGTGTCCCTTAAATAACGGGGAGTGAATAAGAGCTTAAAAGCAATGAGCTGAGAATCGGAATGCTATTTCACAGATTTTAGAGAGTGAGTAAGATTCTAGAACCTTCATTATCCCGGTAATGGTCCCCCTGCTGGAGTTCTGAAGCCGTTCCTCCATGAGCACTCATGGCAAGAATATCACAGAGGAAGAGTCCCCCTTCCTTCCTTCGATATGTGTCCTGGAATTCCTCAACAGTTTTCACGGACAGTTTTCATGCCTTCATGCCCCCGTAGGGGACCTCAGTATCCCCAGCCCAGTCCCTAAACTGAGATAGTTCTTTTTTTAAGATTTTATTTATTTATTTGGCAGAGGGAGAGGGAGAGGGAGAAGCAGACTCCCCGCTGAGCAGGGAACCCGATACAGGGCTTGAGCCCAGGACCTGGGATCTCGACTTGAGCTGAAGGCAGATGTCCAAGTGACTGAGCCACCCAGGCGCCCCCTAAATTGAGAAACTAAACAGAAAGACACAAAGACAAAAGTCTAGTTCAAAGACAGAAATAGCACACGTGAAAGGCCTACAGCACAGAAGTCTCTGTAATCACACTGGCAGCATTTGGTGCCGTCCTTAAATTATGTAGGAAATGGACAAAGGAAGAGCTCCATGGAGGTGAGAGAAAGCTCCAAGAAGGACAGAGGGAATCTGGGACAGGAGAGGCTGGAAGAGGGAATGTGGGCAGGTGGAGGGGGCCTGGGTCCGCCTGGATGGAGGGGGATGGCTGCTGGGAACCCAGACTCGCCTCTCTAGAGTCAGAGAACATAACCTGCTAGGAAAAAGGAAGTGCTCCGTTTAAAGCAAATTCCATGTGTCACAGATGTCCCGATAGCCTGTCTCCAGGGATGCGCCTGGTGACATTCCCTGAAACCATGTTCCAGTCTGGGGAGCCAGCACTGATGCTACGAGGGACCACACTGTGGGCGAGCAGGGGCATCAGGCTTGGTCCCGGCTGTTGCGGTCTGGGAAAGGAAGCTTTCCCCTGGGAATATTATCCGTGCCTTTGCGAGGGCCTGTGGGAACTTTTTCCCAGAACACAGCCTCGTTTACAATGATGAATGGCTGGTCAGGAGTGATCCAAAGTGACTCAGTTCCCGGTGACGGGCATGAGAACCAGCCCAGAGTTTCTCTTACAATCTGCTGCTGGAGCCCAGTGACTCAGAAACAAGGGTCAGGGTTCCTGGAGCACCGTATCTTCTAGGAACCAGGGCGGCTACTGAGCCCCTAGCCCCCACCCCGAGTTTTGTGTGGTGCGGGCACAAGTAGGCATGTGCCGGCGATGGTATCGGGGAACCAGTCTAAGCTTGTGCGGTCCTTCATTCAGTGAATGCTTAATGCCAGGTTTCTGACCTCATGGGGCGTTTGTCACCCTCTAGTAGAAGGAAACAAATAATACACAAGGTGGGCGAGAATGCGGAGAATATTTTTGGCCACGCAAAGGGGTATGTCGCCGGGGGTAAGGGTGAGAGCTGTGTGGTTTTCAAGAGACTGGGAAGGAAAGGCTTGTCTGGGGAATTAACACTGAGCCTGAAAGAGGTGAGAGAATGAGTCCCGTCCATAGCAGGGGGAAGAGCACTCCAGAACAGAACTAGCATGTGCAAAGGTCCTGGGGCAGGGCACCATCT
Organism: Taxidea taxus jeffersonii; assembly: GCA_003697995.1. NCBI lineage: Eukaryota > Metazoa > Chordata > Mammalia > Carnivora > Mustelidae > Taxidea > Taxidea taxus. The sequence goes on along the minus strand of ML107085.1, from coordinate 54,616 downwards.
GACACATTGGAGGATCCCTAAGGCAATGAGGACGGAGTAAAGTGAGAGGGGAGAGAAGGAGGAGGTGAGTTGGAAGAAGCAAAGGAGCAGATCACATGCATCCATGCAGGCGTTGTGTGAAGCCTAGCTTTTATTCACACGGAAAGGTGAGCCATTGCAGATTCTGAGCAGCCGAGTGACTCGCTCAGGCTGTCATTCTATAGGTCTCCCCTGGCTGGTGTCTGGAAGAGACACTACAGTACAGGAGTGTATAACGAGAAGTGAAGAGGCTATCTTGCTGTACAGCTGACGTGAGCTGGGCTGGGGATATGGTGGTGGTGAGTGGTGGTCAGATTCTGCCTGGATTCGCGAGGGAGAGCCGACAGATTTGCTGATGGTTTGTGGGCGCACTGCAAGAGAAAGAGAAAAGTCAGGGAACACCTAGGGCTCATGACTCCCAGCGATCAGCTAGAGACCCCAGTTCTCCAAGGGGGTACTGTTGCCAGTGGCCACCATCCCCTCCGTCAGTGATACTGGGAAAATGTTGACGTTGAGAAGCTACCTCCTGTCAAAGTGGCTTTTCCTGCCAGCCCCAACAGCTCTTCGAGGTTTGAGCCCCTGGTGGTTTAGGGTGTAGGTATGACTGTCTAGTCTTCTAGAAGACCCTCTGCCCGGCTCTCCTATGCTGAGGGATAGGGCAGGGTCCTTACAGTTTTCCTCCAGCTCACTAACTCAACAGTGGTAGAGGGAAGACTGTGTCAGGAGTGAGAGCCGGCTGCAAGGGGTTGTGGCCATAGGGTAGGTGTCATGTGATGACCAGAAGCTAAAGTTAGCCAGAAACTGAATTCAAAGTAGTTTCCGCTTTTAGTTCCGTGGGGAACTAATAATTAATAAGGTCAATTAATAAACTGATAACTTATAAAGGTGAATTTATTTCACCGTCTTAGACATATCTTCTGATCTGTAAAATGGGGGTAAGCATACCCTACCTCGTAGGATTATTGAGAGAAGGATAAATCACTTAGCACAGTGCCTGTGATGTGCCATTCAGTAATCAGACATCAATAAATAAGTGAATTAATGTCTTCATCTGCCAGATACCCACTAATTCCCTCCTGTCACTTCTGAGAGACAGGGAAGTGAGCTTTTGTCCCTCCCCCTTCCTGTGTCATTTTGCTGATCCCTGCCACCTTTAAACCTCTTCTCCCCTATTTTGGGTGGTAATGACTTTATTTTTAATCATAGTGGTGCCCTCGATTTAATGTCTTTGAAGGTTAAGCCCTGTTTGGGGAGCTTTATGTGAATTCTCTCGAATCCTCGCAGCAGGGTAAGAGGCCGGCCATGTACAGTGGAGGCTCCTGAGACTAAGGGCTTCTCTAAGGCCACAGAGTGGTTGAATACAGAGAATCAGACTTAAACCCTGGGCCTGCAAGGGTGGGAGGTGACCTTGGGAATGATGCTGACAACGACATTGACGATGATGATGATGATAAGAGGTGGCAGAAAGGACAAGAGGAGAAGTAACAAACACATCGCCAGGCTTAGTATTTGCACTTTCTAGGTTTTAACTTTTTAATCCTCATAATGAGCTTTGACCGGTAGCTCCTGTTACCAACCCACTTTATAGGGGAGGAAGCTGAAGCCCTGTGGGATCCGTCACTTGCCCAGGGTCACATAGCTGCCGAGTGGCACTGCAGGGCTTGGGGCCCCAGCAGCCATGGCCCCGAAACCTTTATCCTTCATGCCACACCGTTGGACCAACCTTGTGCCTGCCCTTTGTCCCTGATTTCCAGATCTCCTCCCGGGGCGCCTCCCTCCATGGTCACGGGCAAATCTTCCTTCTTCCCAGGGCAGGCATTTCATTCCTCACAGTTGTGCATCCCCAAAGGACTTGGATGGTCACAGTGGCATGTTTGCCACTTTGATTACAAAGTTTATGCTGAATTCAAACCCGTCAAGAAACAACAACTCGGCCAAAAGCGGGGTGGGGGGGGCATTTCTCATTGGACGGTGCGTGTTCTCGCTCCTGTCTGGGATATATTTCATTTCCTCTCCAGGTACCCTCAAATGTTCTCATTAAAAAAAAAAGCACTAGAAAGCATATCCACAGGTGAACATTCTTCTGCTCTGATGTGACTTTTAGGAGGTCTGGTTCTTGATATGCAAAGTAATCTGTAAGGAGCCCGAGCATGGGCGAGAAGGCGGATAAATTATTCATCGGGCCTGCTTAGGAGAGCCTACCCATGTTGATTTACCCCCACCCCGGCGCGTAGGACGGGTTCCGCCGTTAGAGATACACTCGCAGCTTGAGGAGTTGCGTATTTGATAAGTTACGAGAGACATTCTAGAGGCATCACGCCCGTGCGAAGCTCGAGGTGGAATTGTTTATCTTTGCATCTGCTTGTCCGTTTTGTCCGATGAGCTGGCAGAACTCCCCACGGTAAGAATCAGGTCTCACGCCTGCTCTGAACCGCAGTACGGAACACGTGGCCCTGTTCCTCTCCCGAGCCAAAGACACATCTCCTGTCGATGAGGCAGCCCTCAGAGGGAGAGTGTTAGAGGACCGACCGGAAGCAATGCACTCGCCTGCTGGGACTCGGGTTTTGCGCCAGATGTTCAAGGCCCACCCCTGGTCTCAGTGTGGGTCCGAGGAGGGCCTCTGCTGTCCTGGAGGGGAAAGGTCCCTGCCTTCAGCCGGTCATCAACAGAGCTGTTAGTTTAATGACTCAGCGGCTCAGAGCCCCGAGCATGAGTGAGAACCATCAAAAGGCTTTGTTAAGGCCCAGCGCTGGGCCTGCTACCCTCTCCTTACTTGGTAGATACCAATTTCTTAGGGCTGCCATCACAAATACCACAAAGCTGGTGGCTTAAAGCCACAGAAATGTATGTTCTCACACTGCTGAAGACCGGAAGTCCAAAATCAAGGTGTTGGCGAGGCCCTAGTGCCTTCAGAGACTCTAGGGGAGAATCTTCACTGCCTCCAGTGGTTCCAGGGGCTCCTGGGGGGATGACCACGTGACCTCCACCCGGCCTCATGGACTCGTCTCGAATATTCCTTTGCTTCTCTCTTATAAAGACAGCTGCCATTGAATTGGGGGCCTATCTGGATAATTCCAGATGATATCCCCTTGAGATCCTTAACTTGATTACATCCACAAAGAGTCCCCCTCCACACAAAGTCACATGCATGGGCTCCAGGGATTAGGACCTAGCCGTGGCCTTCAGGGAGCCCCCATTCACCCCATCCCAGTACACCTGGGATGAGTCGCAAGAATGTACGTTTTTGCCTTTCTAACACATTCACAGTGGATGCTGGAAGTTGCTAGGAGGTTGGACTAGGAGGGCTGTACGGCTGCCCTGAAGGGAGAGAAATAATACAATGCCTCTTTGAAATAGGACATTTTCTGTAGAGTTGTTAAAATAGATTTTATCTCACGGGATTGATTTATGGTCTCCATTAAGCCAGATGCATAGCTATACCACTAAAATTAATTTTTAAGCGGCTAACCCTTAATTATTTGTAGACGATAGGACCAAAAATTTTGGAAGCAATATGGAAATAGTCTTTGTATTCAGTCTATAATGGGTGCTATTTAAAACAATGGCTTTTCACATTCCCCTGTAAATGAGGCAGCTGACATTCAAAGCCGTAGACTATTCAAATGCTTTGTGTCCGGAAAAGGAACGAAGACCATCAGACTGTAAACGGTGATTTTTTTCCTCGCCCAGGCAGGTTTTAGTAGAACGGTGTGTTTCTGTGGAAAGAACACCTAATTCTGGATTCAGATGCTGAGTGTGCTCTATCTTTTTGGCTCTGAGACATCGGGTCTTAGTTTGCTTGTCTAAACAGCGTGGGCGATAATATTTTGTCCTAATAATTAGCAGGCTTACTCTGATGATCAATTAAGAACACTTTGTAAACTGTCATGTGTTTTGAAATGCGTTATCTGGATAATGATGAGGTGGAGGAGAAATACGAGGAAAGCTAACCCATGGAAGTCTGTGTACCATGGTGGTTCCCTAAGGAAACTTCCAGTCCACGGGCTGTCCAGTGGGCTTCTCCTGTGTATCGGTAGGCCTTTCTCAAAGACGACCATGATATCTACCATGTCACATGGTATCTACCATGTCTTCTTCAATGACACGGGGGGACTTCATCCCATCCCCTTGGACCAGGAACTTGACCTAGTGCAAACTGAAAGCCAAGGAAGTGACTTCTCAGATGAGGTCATAAAGGGTCATGCCTTTTCACCTTGTTCCCTGGGAGTCTTACTCCTGGGGTCCCATCGTCCCAGAGCCACCATACTGTGAGGAGGCCCAGACTCACTCACACACAGAAACTGCATGGAAGGTCCCTGGGGCTGTGTGAAGAGAGCAAGAGGGATGATGTCTTCATCCCTCAGCTACGTCCATCCTCCGACTGAACCAAGAGAGACCCCAAGCCAGAGCCCCGGAACTGCCCAGCCCAGCTGAGTCGCTCCTGCATTCCTGACCCACAGAAACCTGAGCAGATAAGCAAATACATGTTACTGTCTTGCGCCTTTAAGCTGTAGGGCGATTTGCTGTGCAACAGTAGATAAGTGGAACATTCTATAGAATCCATCGAAACCAGGGGCCTATCACTGACGTGTTGAGAAGACCCGTCGTTAATCAAATGCTCTCCCTTCTAGCCCCTCCCACCCTCACGCAGGCCCTTTGCTACTTAACTCCCTTTTGCATTTCAAATACGCCTTCTGGGAACAGTCTAGACCAGAGTCCCTTGCTTTGCTTCCCAGCCCTACTCTCTGTTTCTATTAAAGCCCTTGTTTGGGTGACACGAACCAACATCAAGTCTCTTCCACTAGACCCTGAGCTCCAGGATGGCTGAGCCTGGACTCTGCCCGATTGTCCTCATCTTTAATCCCCTGTACCCAGCCCAGCGCGTGGCACCCAGCAGACACAAACAGGGCATCGTATGAGCAAATGCCAGAGAGCGTTGTCTGATGCAACGTGGAAACTTATTCATTTCCTATAATCGTAGGGTGCCTAATTGGCACATCTGTTTCTCAATTAGCCCTTTCTAAAGCCGGCCTCAGGGTCCTGTAAGAAATCAAAGGAAAGGACCTCCTCAGGCCTGGAGAATTCAGAAAGGTTTCTATGGCAAGGATTTAATCAGTATCTGAGAAATCTCAGCGAGCATCTTGGGACTCCTGATGGCCACGAAAGGAATGACTTTTGAAGACACTGATCCAGGCATGTCTGCGTGGCTGCCCTTTTTCCTCTCGTGGTAAACTTCCTCACAGAGAACACAAATGTTGGAGATCAAGTGCTTGGTTTTCCGGCAGTCAGAAGCAGGACGTTCGTCTGCTTTCTCAGGCTGGCTTCTCAGCACTCCAACGGTAGCCTGCCGCCTGGGAGGGTTACCAGATGGCCCCAGTCCAGGGCGCCAGTTACAATGTAAATTCAGAGAGTGGTGCCCTGAGGACAGTTTACACAAGAACAGAGCCTCCTAAACTCAGGCTCCTTGGCAACCTGGGTCCTCCCCATTGCTTCTCAGATGTACAAACCACCCCCCACCCGCGTGTTCCCCATCCTTGATTCCTGGCCGCACTGAGGGTTGTGCTAATAGGTCCCTGAAATCAGGGGCTTACATACAGGCAGACATAAGACAGTGAAAGGAATCAACTGTGAACTGAGTCCCACACATCTTTCATCTTTCCATCTGGTCCACAGATTGTCCATGTTGGGTAGAATGACTTGCAGCCTTCACTTGAGAATCACGTGGAGATTATTTTAAGCTTTGGTCCCATAAACTAGTCTCTTAGTATCATTCCTGTGACTCAGGATGAGGGCAGTCACTAGGGCTTCCTGAGCGCACCCTCTATCCCGGGTGTTATACACTAAATTCTTTACACAAATGACCCCACGTGATCCTCGCAACAACCCCATGAATTGTATACACTAGGAAAATTCTCGGTTTTTGGAATTTGGAAAATTCCAAAATTGTGGAATTTGGAAAACTTGGAATTTTGGAAGACAGAGGCACAACAAGTCGCCTCCATATTATTGGTCACACGGGTAGGAAGTAGCAGAGCTAGAATGTGAGCCCAGCCTGACTCCAGAGCTCGAGGTCTTGACAAGCAGACTTGGAATGCCGGTGGCCACGGAAGGAATGACATAGAAAAAAAGAAAGGGAGGGACCCCTGAAAGCAAATGTTACGGTCGTGTTCTTCTTCTCGTTGTATTTTTCCTCACAGTACACACCGGTGTTGGAGGTCAGTTTGTTTTGTTTTCCGCTCTCCAGGTTACTTTGAACCTTTGGATTCCAGTTGTAAACTAACCTACCATTATTCTTATCTGCCCAACTGACCGTCTGGCTCCTAGAGTGCCCCCTACTGACCACATGCTCTACTTCCTTTCTCAACCTGGCCCACGTACATGCTCTTTCCCGCCGGTTATTAACACTAGAGTTACAGAAAAGGGCAGAGAACCGCAATGTACCCTCAAGAGAGTTCCCACTGGTGCAGTGTCGTTGTACAGTGGGGATGTGATTCTCCAGGCTGCCTAAAGCCACCAGCGCTTACTAGGCCAACCACTTGTACAAGTAAGCAGAAATAGTGCCGACCGATTCCTTTTTCTGAAATTAAAACACACTTAAGCCAGCAGCTCTTTCCAGAAAGGACCGTCAGCTGACCATGATTTGTATGTAGGTTGACTTCTGCAGCTTGCCCTTCTCATGTACAAAGTAGCGATAATATGCACCTTATAGACCAGTGCCATTTATGATAGGACGAAAGTCGAACCCCAGTACTGTGCCTGATACGCAGCGAGCTAGCAGGAAGTCAATGTTACATCTGTCAGTGTCACTATTGATATGTAATTTGGGTCTCAGTCTTCTTTAAATTATCTTTGGGTAATGAGACAATATTTTGTTCTCTGCCCCCATTCCCTTTAAACCTAGATATGGTAAGTTCCATCTTGTTTGGGTACCCAAATTTATTTTAATGTAGATCCTAATTTTTTAATCTCATCTATAACCAGTTGCAATCTGCCCTTCTGGAGGACATAGCTTCCGAAAGCACATCTGAGCTCCCCCCTTCACCACCCTGATTTATAAGGTGATATTTAGCACACTCAGCTGCTTCTAAAGCCCAAGGGGCAAATTGGTTTCCTAGCAACCACATAAATGCAATTGCTAACGGTACAGTTTAGCCCCATTTTGTTATAATGAAATAATATGTCTTAGGAGAATGAAAAGCCGAGGTGTGCTAGATAAGGTTAGTGCTTTGGAGAAAAACTGCTTCTTTAGGACAGATTAGCAAAGTGGGAATTGTGCTGGTCACCTCCTGGTTCTCTATCTATGACTCACTGTTTTCTAGAACGGAGGTCTGACCTCCGACCATGTGAGCCCTCGGGCAAGAAGAAGACAGTAGCCATGGTCGTTGTGCTCTGCAGTCTTTAAACAGATGTAAATTTGGATTCATTTGGGAGGGGAGCCCATCCACCCCAGCCGTGTCATTTATAGGCCACCTCACGCAGGCCTGCCTGGTCCCGAAAGGCATCTGACATCGGATCCTTCGGGAAAGAACATCACGATGTCTCTTTCTTCTCTCAAAATGAAATCCATAAATAATATTACTACCTACACACATAACTTGAAAACAATTCTCAATATTATGCCAAGACTTTAATATAAAGGAGAAATTAAAAGAAGGTAGTTTACAATAGTATGTATTTAAAACGTAAACGTTCAGGCATGACTATGGACGATAAAATGATGCAGTTGGATATTTGCACCTACTTATGACAAATCGGTTTGGATGTAGGGGAAGCAAGATGACTCAGAGCCCATTCTGCAGGACATACACCGGGGGTGGGAAGGGCAAAGGTGTAGACACACGCGCACACGCATGAGAACAGAGCTAATCTGTTCAGAGGGGATTAAAATCACACGCAGAAAAATCTCATTTATAGAGAGAGTTGGGTTTTTCGCTCAGGGAACCTTAAGGAAGTTTTCCAGTTACATGAATGCTGGGTGGGACCCTGGGAGCCCAGATCGAGAGGATTCTTTGTCGAGGGCTGCCGTTCAAGGGTCAGAAATGTTCGCATCCTTCTTGGCTTCTGCTGCTGAAAGCCAACAGGGGTCCCCGGACTGCAGCGACCGGCACTCCCGCTGTCCCCCCTGCAGGCTCCCGGGTTTCCCATGGTGGCTTTTCTCCACCATGAAAAGGTGGCTGTTCTCCCTGACCTTATTTCTGCGTTTCCCCCAAACATTCATCCATTCGTCCCTTCACTGAGCCACCTGGTTGTCCTCACAGCAATGTCACTGTAGCCTTGCCTCTGTTTCCTGGCCGGGCAGGGTCGATGACTTCGCCGCCAGCGTAGGTGTCGTGCCGCACGCACACCGCGGACGTGTCCTAGGACTCCTGGGCCGCAGGCCTCCAGGTCGCCCGGGCCCGCCGCCGCTGCGCCGTCCGTGTCTTCCCGGAGACCTCGGTTTGCGAGCAAGCGCGCACCTCCTTCCTGCCGTGTTCTTCGGGGACGGGACCTTCTCCCCGTTCGCCTCCGTGTCCGGCTTCACCAGCGTCCCCCGTGCGCGCTGGGTCGGGAGTTTTTAATGGCTCTGCGGTCCCTCATTTTGTGGGTGAACCATCCCTTTTCAAATATTGGTTAGGTGGTGGTCTTTATACTGCAAAAATGTCTAAAGCAGAGAGCGAAGGAGCCCATGACCTCAGGATTCAGAAAACCAAATTAACGCTTTTCTTTTAGCGAGAGAAACGGGACAGAGGAGGGTGGTACAGTTACAAAGGGGGCGGACAGGAAGTGACGTCACAGGATGAGGCACGAACCCCCCCTTGAGTTCCCATGCCTCTCGCCTCAAGGACAGGAAGTGACGTCCCAGTATGAGGAACGAGCCCCCCCCTTCCTCTTGAGTTCCTATTCCTCTCTCCTCAAGGACAGGAAGGGGCATCACAGTATGAGGAAGGAACCCCCCCTCCTCTTGAGTTCCCATGTCTCTCTCCTCAAGGACAGGAAGGGGCGTCACAGTATGAGGCACGAAGCCCCCCCTCCTCTTGAGTTCCCATGTCTCTCTCCTCAAGGACAGGAAGGGGCGTCACAGTATGAGGAAGGAACCCCCCCTCCTCTTGAGTTCCCATGTCTCTCTCCTCAAGGACAGGAAGGGGCGTCACAGTATGAGGCACTAACCCCACCCCTTGAGTTCCCATGTCTCTCTCCTCAAGGACAGGAAGTGACGTCACGGTATGAGGAACGAACCCCCTCCTTCCTCTTGAGTTCCTATGCCTCTCTCCTCAAGGACAGGAAGTGACCTCCGAGTATGAGGAACGAACCCACCCTTCCTCTTGAGTTCCTATGTCTCTCTCCTCAAGGACAGGAAGTGGTGTCACAGTATGAGGAAGGAACCCCCCTTCCTCTTGAGTTCCCATGTCTCTCTCCTCCAGGACAGGAA